>VZTB01000309.1:675810-704796 GCA_013397245.1 Thryothorus ludovicianus | reverse complement strand
TACCAACTATATTTACACTTCTAACTGCATCAGAATAATAATAATAATAATAATAATAATAATAATAATAATAATAATAATAATAATAATAATTGGTGACATAATTTTCCTTTTGGCCCTTCCACTCCAGTAGAATCCAGCACTACAGCTCAGTGCTGTGAGTGCCTTTTGCTGGGCAGCAAAGGGAACAAAGAAAAGAAGAAATTCTCCTCTATGAGGGTGGTGAGGCCATCTNTTCTCCTTGGAGAAGGAGTGCTTAAACCACACCTGAAGATACCTGCACATAAGCAGAGAATTTTCTCAGTTGCAGTTTGGGCCTGATACAAACTCATTTTTAGTGGATATTTTTGGAAAACATCACAGGGGACTTACCAGTGTGGTAATTAGATTTTTGCTAGTAACTTTGAGCAAAATACTCTTTTTCTGTTTGTTTGTTGTTTTTTTTCTTTTTTCCCTAGCTTCTTAAGACAGAATAGTTCAGAATTCAGTCAATGTCACACTGGGGGCAAAAGTCTCTGTAGCTTACCTGGGTTTCTGCTCTTACCTCCACAGATCCCATATGGAGAAAGACATCTATCACAGACAGGTAGCAGTTGTGGAGAAGGGCAGCAGGGAAAGGCTTTTTCCTGGTGATAAAAGAACAACTGGAATGAGGTGGAATCACCAGACAGCAGCTTTGAAACAGAACATATTCATCAGTTTTGAAGGTGTCAGTGGTGAGGAATCTAAGCTGTAGTCCTCAGGCCCACAGGCACGTGCCTGATCTGAGGTGTGGGAAGGGAATGGTGCTGGCAGGCAGATGTAGGAACAAAGCCTAGGGTTTGAATTTCAGATCTGCTGTGCAACCAGGTGAAGTCCTAGGGAAAATGGGGATGCTCAAAACTCTGCCCAAGATCACACAAAGATGACAGAGCAGAAACACACGTTTGATCTGCTTTTCTTCTCTTTTCTCTCAGTTTTCTATATTATTGTCAATATCAGGAGCTGGTGAAGGAAGCTTTAATTTGGACACATTTTCAATTTCTTTTTTTTTCCCCTGTAGGTATTTTCTTATCAGCTCACCCATATCCTGGAGGACAGAGTCAAGAACAAGTAATGTAAGAAGATTCATTTGGCTGATGCCTGAATTTTTTTAGCTTTAAAAGGAGCAAACCAGCTTATTGGAAACCATAAACCAGCCTAAATTACGGGATCTCTTTCTCTCAGTGATAGAAGTGAACAGTGAAACTGTTTTGCTTGTGTTCATTCCCTCTATACATGAATAGTGTTCTATTTGCCACCAGAGCTGGGGACTGCTGTAAGGGTTTTATGCAGGATCNTAATAATAATAATAATAATAATAATAATAATAATAATAATAATAATAATAATAATTGGTGACATAATTTTCCTTTTGGCCCTTCCACTCCAGTAGAATCCAGCACTACAGCTCAGTGCTGTGAGTGCCTTTTGCTGGGCAGCAAAGGGAACAAAGAAAAGAAGAAATTCTCCTCTATGAGGGTGGTGAGGCCATCTGTGGAAATGTCCAAGGCCAGATTGGATGGGGCTTGGGGCATCCTGGGATAATGGAAGGTGTCCCTGCCCATGGCAGAGGGTTGAATGGGATGGGCTTTGAAGTCCCTTCCAGCCCCAAACCATTGCAGGATTATAAAAGATGCTCTTCCAGAATCAGGACCTTATTGCTTCTGAGCTCTGACCAAGCCTCCCAGTGAGGGAAATCTGCCACTTTCCCTCAGCAAATGCCTCTTTCTCCCCTTTTCTCCCAGGCTCAACAGCTTACTGGATATCATAGTGTCCATGTCTGTTTTAGTGGGCTACTCCATCACCACAGCAAGCTTTGTGCTCTACATGGTCAAGGAACACCAAACCAAAGCCAAGCAGCTGCAGCACATTTCAGGCATTGGGATGACAACCTACTGGGTGACCAACTTTGTTTATGATCTGGTAAATAAATTTCACATTCCTAAATGCACCAGGAGGAGCATTACACAGCAAGGGGGGAAAAATGTTCTTTATTTAAAAGTTGGCTGCCTAGACTTTTTCTTATTGCTACCAAGAGTGTTGTGTAGTAATTGTTCTCCAAGGCATTGGGGATGATTAAACAGGAGCTGCACTGGATTCTGCTAAGCAAAGGCATTCCTGCTTTCTAGAGTGTGTGTAAAACACCCAGCACATTTATACAGGAGCAGCACGGAGCAGGCTGCAGCTTGATTTCCATTCCAGCAGCCAGCTGCTCCTTTGGCAGCTTGCAGGGCTGGATCTGCTGTCACCCAGGCTCCACAAATCTGGGGTGAGGCTTTGGGGTTTGAGGTTTCAGCCAGTCTGGGAACCCTGGATGGGACAGCAGCAGGAATCCCCCAGCTGACACAACCCTGCTGACCAAACGCCCATCTCTGGCTTGAATGCTGTCTGGAAGAGTCTATGTTATAAAGTTTCTAAGCCAAGGAAAGCTACAAATGCAGCCTTGCAGGACCTGAGCAGTTCCTTTTCACAGTGCTACACTGAAAAACCCCTGTCCTCCTGAAATTGTTTACTCCTGGTGCAGAGGGTTAATGACAGCGTTGGAAAGCATTGCTGAGGCAAGAGGAAAAATGTTTGTAGTGTCTGTAGGCTGAAGTGCTTTGTGTCTTCTGCAGTCCCTGTGGTACAGGGTGTCAGATCTCACACTGGGAAGGGCAGTGCAGCCAAGCTCAGCTCCTGAGCCTAGGCATTGCCAGCTGGGCTGCAGTGGTGACCAGCTCCACCTATCCCACAAATCTCTGTTGATGCAGATCTGCAAGTGCCTAAAAGCCCAGTGATTCCATCCCTCCCTGAAAACACGAAATCTTCAAAGGCATTTGGGTGCAGGGAGGACTAAGGGCTGAAATCTTATGGGGAATGTGAGCCAGAAGTGCCTGGCTGGAGGGGCTCATGGGTGCAGGCAGCAGCACAAGGATGCCCTGCTCTGCAGGAGAGCTGCAAGGGTCCCCAGGTAGCAGCACAAGGATGCCCTGCTCTGCAGGAGAGCTGCAAGGGTCCCCAGATAGCAGCACAAGGAGGCTCTGCTCTGCAGGAGAGCTGCAGGAGTCCCCAGTGCAGCAGCACAAGGATGCTCTGCTCTGCAGGAGAGCTGCAGGGGTCCCCAGTGCAGCAGCACAAGGATGTCCCCAGGCAGCGTGGCCCCAGCGTGGCTGGGCAGTGCTGCCCAGCAGGGAGGGTGGAGCAGGTCTGTGCCTGCCCTGCCTGCCCCTGGCCCTCGCTCCAGCGCTGCGTGTTTGTAAATCAGCCCGTGGAAAACCCCCCGGGGCCTTTGCACAGCCGGTATTCAGCGGGCTGAAACTAATCCAGCGCTCTCTCGGCAGCTTGATATTTCTCGGTGAATCCCTGCCAGTAAATTCTGCTAAATCCCAAATCTGGGGAAGGGAGGAAACTCCCCAGGCAGACGTTTTTGGTTGGTCTCTGGCTTGACTCAACACTATAAAGACTAGATTTACAGGGCACAGTGAAGTGGTCTGACTGCTAGGCTAACAGAAAACCCAAAGGGGTATTTTTCATTCACAACCTTTTTTTAAGGTACTTTCTGCCCACAGTTCTCAATGCTGAGGCTTTGCCTATTCAAAGAGGCTTTGTGGGAACTCATCTGCAATTCATCTGGAGAGGATTGAGAGCCCACCTCTGTTTGGTTTCCCTTAGAAAAACCAAGCTGCATTTGTGGGACCAGATTCAGTCCTGGCATTGTTTCTTGTAGGAAGGTGTTTCAGAACTGTTGTCCTAGTAACATCTTTTTAATATCATTTTGCAGGTACTTTTTATGGTCCCTATTGGACTCTCCGTAGGAGTTATTTCAGCCTTCCAGATCCCAGCTTTTTGCAACAACAGTAACTTAGTGGCAGTATTTCTTCTGCTGTTACTGTTTGGGTAAGTGTGGATCTTAGTTATTTAAATATCACTGCGCAGGTTAAGGAACTTTTCAACATTCCCCTCACAAACAGTGGCTAATTTGCTCCTCGCAGGAGCAGGGAGTTGAAGCACTGTTGTCATGCCTGCTTTATTCAAAGCAAACCCTACGTGAGGATATAGAAATATTCAAGGTCCCAGCAACAGTCTAAGCTGTAAGCAAATGCTTGCTGACCTCTTGCAAAGTTCAGGAGCATTTTAATATCAGAGAGCAAACTAAACAGCAGTAGCACAATTCTGGAAAACTTAGACAAACTCTCCCTGGCTTTGAATCCTCCAGGCTCAATCTCTTTTTTCTCAGGTGGGGTTCCATGTTCAAAGTATGTATCATAAACCTTTTCTCCAAGTTCTAACAGACACAAAGGCCTTTTTCCTTTCTTTAAGCTCTGTAATGTGGAACTGTAATTCCATGTCAAAACAGAATCATTATGTTCCAACTCTGGAAGTGTTCAAAGCCAGGTTGAACGGGGCTTGGAGCAACCTGATCTAGTGGCAGGTGTCCCTGCCCATGGCAGGGGATGGAACTGGATGGGCCTTAAGTTCTCTTCCAACTCAAACTACCCAATGATACTATGATGTCTGGTGTCTTCAGTGGTTTGTTTTCAAAGCAGCCTTTAAGTTACCATGGTTTTCTCTGCACTGTTGATATCTATAGATATGCATCATTTTCCTGGATGTACCTGCTGGCTGGGCTTTTCAAGGAAACAGGGATGGCCTTCATTGTTTATGTCTGTGTCAACTTGTTCTTCGGCATCAACACCATTATCACGCACTCGGTTGTGTTCCTGCTCTCCCAGGAAAAGGCCACGGACCAGGTAGGAGTCCCACTAGGACTGACCCTGTGGTGACACAGCAGGAGGCTTCCTGTGGGTTTGGTGGCTTTAACCAGGTCTGTAGCAGCTGGACACAGTCACAGGATTCCAGGTTCCCTACAGACAGGACATGAGTCCCATATGGAGCTTGCTTGTCTGTAAATCTGCACCCCCAGCAAAGACAGAAATGATGGTGACAGAGGGGACAATGTGAAAAGAGAGGGGGGAAACTGAGGACTCTCTTTATAACCATCCTGGTGATGGAAGGTGAAGGGCAGGAGGTGGGTAGAGATGCTTGATAAAAAGTTACTGATGGATGCTGAGTTCTTGCAGCATGAACTGTGGGGAGTGAGAGCTGAAGTCCCTGCCCTGAGTCTGACACGTGCTGCAGTTAACCTAGCACCAGCTGTCTGTCATTTTGGTCTGTAATGCAGTTATCTTCTCCCTGCGAGGAGGAAAAACAACCCAGAGACAGTGATGATTCCCTAAAGTAAAGCCTTCTCTTAAACTGAGATCTCCCTGGGAATGGCTGGGATAAAATGCACACCTTACACTTAAGAGTTCTTTTTTTATGGAGGGCAATTACAATAGCTGGGTTGGATTTTTCTCTCTGTCTGGACATAGTTTGTTCAGCAACCCCCTGGATTTCAGGGATATGCAGTTATGATCACCTTTCATCCTCTGTGCCCCAGTGGCAGGGAGTCAGTTCCCTTCCATGCTAATTTAGTGCTTCTCCAGTTTGCTTTGTGCACTAATCCTTTCTTCTGCTAGAAAAGTACCAGAGTTCTTTACTGTGAGACTGCACTGGGCTGTTCTGCTGTGAATTAGCTGGAAAAGCCCTTCTATGTCTAGAAAAGCCAAATCTTTTGTTTTATGGAGATGTTTGTCCAAGGAAAACAGACAGGGCAGTGCTCCAGGGGAGCAAGCTGTGCTGGACAGATTAGCAGGGAACAGTGGCAGGACTCAGCTCTGGCTCATGGGCGGGTTCTGGGTTCTGGAGGAGCAGCAGGGACTATCCTGGGAACAGGCTGCTGTTTACTATGGGTGATCACAACCTCAGAGATGCCTGTTGACTTTTATGACCTTGTGCCTGTGAAACGAGCTGTCTGCAGAGCTCTTTGCTCTCAGTTTATCTCTGCTCTGAGACACAAGCAAATCCCAATGTAATTGTTACACTTCAGGCCCACAGTAAAACCTATGAATTTATTCCATGGATAAAAGCAATGACTGACTGTGCTGCTCTTTGTTTTTTTTTCCAGGGCTTGCATGATCTTGCTGAAAATTTAAGGCACGTGTTCCTTCTGTTCCCACAATTCTGCTTTGGCTACGGCTTGATTGAACTGTCACAGGATCAGGCACTGCTGGGCTTCTTAAAAGCCTATGGAGTGGACTACCCTGACAAAACCTTTGAGCTGGACAAGACCACATCCAAGCTGCTGGCCATGTTCATCCAGGGCACCGTGTTCTTTGCCATTCGCCTCACAGTTCATGACAGGATGATCCAGAGAGTCTGGAACAACGTTCTGGAGTAAGTAACATCTGGAGCCTCGTGCTGGAAGCAGCCCCAGCCAGAGCTGATTTCATTCCAGGCTCCTGCACCATCACTGCCAGTTATGAAGGCCATAAATTTCCAGGATGATTTTTGAATGTGGAGTGAGTTTTCTCTGGCAGAAGTCCCGGTAATTAGAGTAGTAACTAGCAGAGGTGTAGTTTACAGAGGCCCCTGGTAGTCAGTGCTGGCAGCCCTGGGCTCAGGCTTTGGTGGCTGGATGCTTAGCTGGTGGTGAGGGCAGGGTTTCCACTGACAACCTCCTCTGTTTGGGTCTCCCATCCCCTCTGCCCTGGGTGCACACAGAGAGGAGTGAGAACATTCCTGTCACCTGCACAAGGCAGGACCTGCTCCAGGCCAGCATATTTGCTGAAAAGATGAAAAAAGCCAGGGGAAGAGAACGCTGAGTGGAGCAAATATCAGGAGAAAAAAGAAGCTGTATACCTGAGTATTGTGTACCTGCCTTGGGACCTCCCAGGGAGGCTCCCTGGGATCTATCCCAACTGCTGGCTCTTGCTGGAAGATAAGTCCCTCTCTGCCCTCCCCAGGTTCCTGTTTGACAGGGTCCATGGCAAAGCCTCCCTTCTGCCAGCCATGGCCGTGGAGGATGGGGATGTCCAGGCAGAGAGGAGCCGGGTGGAGTCTGGCAAGGCTGACTTTGACGTGGTGCAGCTCCAGAACCTCACCAAGATCTACCATCTCCCTCACAAACGCATCACAGCAGTGAAAAACATCAGCCTTGGGATCCCTGCTGGGGAGGTGAGCGAGGGGAGAAGGCTGTGGGCGCCTTCCCATGTCACTGTCATCTTCTGTAAGGGTTTGTTCTGCTCTGGCCTCTTCCTTTCTTTGCCTCATTTATTGATTCTTAGGGTTACAGCAGTGACAAAAGGCTCCTGGGTAGATTTGGGGCATCTAGTGACAGTTTGAAGGCCCTAGAAAGAGGGAAAGTGGATGGGAATTGATGGAGCTCTATTCAGAGTAAAATGTCTGCATGCTCTGTTTGTACAATGCAGTTTTGGGGGGAGGGGGGTCACTGGGGATCACCGGGTCATAAATGAAGACAGCAGAATGTGTCCAGCTGAAATTATTCACCTGAACTGCATGGTCTGGTGAGTCAGGTTTATCTGCTTGTGTTTTCCCAGCAGGGGAAGACAAATCACTTCAGCTGAACACACATTTTCATGAATCAGGACCTAAAATTAACTCCAAAGAAAAAAACATTCTTTGGTCATGACAGTGCAGTTGCCTCCTCAAGAAGTGAAAAGACAGGAGTACACACACAGAGCACCTCTAAGATCCAGAGGAAACTGGAGACCATATTCTACCTCAGGCTGTGCATTTGACTTGTGGGGAAGCTTGGAATTAATCCTTGGCACCTGGTTTATTTTAATTGCCTGGGTCCCACTGAGATGAAAGGACAGTGTTCTCACGTGGACACTGTAGTGGTCTTTATTGCAGAGGATTTTTTCCAAGCCAGGACTGGCACTGAGGTCTCTGACTTCTAGCAGAATCCATCCTGATGCTGGTGGGATTTGGGGCTCCATTCCCCACCTGTCAGTGGAAGCTGTGGCCCTGCCTTGCAGACTGTGCACAGATCTTGTTCCTGTCTGGATCAAGGTGGGGAAGAGCCATGGACTGCTGTGCATCCCCAGCACAGGAGCACTTTCACATCAACTGATCTGTGCTAATGATGGCAAAATAACAGTAATTACCAGCACAATGGTGATGGCTGATGCAACACACCACTGCCTATCTCCAACCTTAGCAGTAAGATTTTACCATGAGATACTGGAACTACACTACAGGGAGACAGTTCTTCATCCTATTAAGGTCGTTCTTTGGTGAACCTATGTGACAAAGCCCTTGTGTTGATGAAGGTTTTAACCAGTGCCAGCCCAAACCTCACTCACCCCAATCCCATGAGCAGCTCTGTCCCTGTCAAGGGGAGGCTTTGCACAAATGAGCCAATGGGGATTTGGCCTGAGCTCCTGCAGAAATGCACCTTGAAGTAAAAGGAGTGACTACTGGAGACACTTTCCTGATTCTTCAGGGTATATTAAACAAATGGTCCTAATAGCTGGAGTATATTGCACCATAAACAACCTCCATTATAACACTGGGATGCTTTGAGTTCCTCTGGCAATTCATCTTGCTCAAGGGGCAGGAGAAAGAAGGGACAAGGTGCACTGAGTACCCATCTCAGAGCAATATTTCTGCATTACAAATCCAGCATGTTTACATTTTTGACTTTTCTCTCCCAGTGCTTTGGCTTGCTTGGTGTGAACGGAGCTGGAAAGACAACAATCTTTAAGATGCTGACAGGGGATATTGGAGCATCCAGTGGAAGGCTGCGGGTCCAGGATCATTCTGGGTATGGAGGATATGATTTCTGGGGAAGCAAATCAACCTGAGAGCAGTTTTTTAAGGCTGGGTGGCAAAGGAAAAGAAATGTAAAAGTCTGCAATAAAACACTCAAACCAGAGCAAATATAAATAAGGCAGGGAATCAATCCTTTGATGGTGGCATGGTTGCTTCCTAGGGGGTTTCATTTTGCTGCCCAGAGGTGTTTGTTCCACTTCAGTCCATTGCAAGTGGGATCAGGCTCAGATCCTCAGCAGCGTGATCCCACCTCTAAGCCAGACATGGAGACCAGTAGGGCTCACCTCAAAGCTTTAACAGGTGTAGGCTTGGTGGCAGCTGTGCCACCTGAGGTGCAGGCAGTGTTTGGAGAGCTACACACTGGACACAGCCTCTGCAGAACTGGGGGCCTGAAAGGTGGAGCTCTGCAGATCCACTGTATTTTCCTTCAAAGGCTGAGGAAGGGGGTAGGGAGTAGGAGAAAGGGGTTTGCTCCCTTCCTGTTTGATTCCAGAGTGTGCTGGCAATTCAGTGTGTTTACAGTGACGTGCCAACCTCCTTACACAGGTCCTTGAATGACATCAGTGAGGCCCACTGGTCACTCTTTGGCTACTGTCCTCAAGAAGATGCCTTGGATGACCTGCTGACCGTGGAAGAGCACATGTATTACTATGCTCGGCTGCACGGCATTCCGGAGGGGGACATCAAGGGAGTGAGTAACAAGGGGTTAGGCTGGCAGCATTTTTGTCATTTGGAGCCTTTCAATTGGTCTCCCAGTAGTTATATGTGTGTCAATCCATGGCCTGGACACGTTGTGGAAGCAGAACTCTTGCTCCCTAGGTTGTACTCCAGCTCCTCCACCGGCTGAACCTGATGGCCTACAAGGACAGAGTCACCTCTATGTGCAGCTATGGCACCAACAGGAAACTGTCAACTGCTCTGGCTCTCATTGGCAATCCATCCATTCTGCTGCTGGTGAGAAATGGGGGCCTTGTTGAGGGAACAGGAGCAGCTCCTTGGGCTGGCAGGAGAACTTGGACAGTCTCACAAAACTTCTTCAGGCACAGCTTAGGGGACACTCCCCATGTGCCTCTGCCTGGCCTGACAACAGAAACCATCACAGGAAAGTTCAGGTTCCAGCAGGCACTCATATTTTCTTTGAGGGCATAAGAGAGTGGCAGGTCTTTCAGTTCCTCTGGCAGCATCTTCTAGAGGTCAAAAATAGACCATATATTTGCCAATTAAACTATCCTAGTTCCCAGCTCTATCTTGTTTTTTATTTCTATCAACTTACCTGCAAAGCCTTGCAAGAAAAGCAGCATCCAAGGCTCCAAAACCATAGGAGAGCAAAGGGGCCAGTTCCCTCAGGATTAGAACATAACTCCTTTTTTAGGTTTGGCTTCCTGTATTGTCTTTCACTCTGAATTTTTAGTTCTTCCTTGGGCTTACCCCGTTGCTAAAAGATACATTTTTGTGCAGTTTTCTCACTTGCTGTGTAGTGAATGTGTGCAGAGCTCTGTGAGCAGGATTCCCAATATTAAGTTGGATACCTAGTGGACATAAATATCCCTTGTCTCAGCTTCTATCAAGCCCAGCACTGCTGCCTTTACTTCTGAACAACTGCCAGTGCTCCTGCTGCTTCGTGAGATAAAAAATCTGAATAAAAATAGGAGGAAGGGGGAATTCCCTCTGTACTAGCTGCTGCCTGAGCCCAGGCTTGTTTACTTTTGGAGTGCAGATTTCCATTCAGTGCTGTCTTTCCCAATAGGATGAGCCAAGCTCTGGAATGGACCCGAACGCCAAACGCCACCTTTGGAAAATCATCAGTGAGGAAGTGCAGAACAAATGCTCAGTGATACTCACATCCCACAGGTAGGGCTGGGCTGCTCTGCATCCCTTCTTAGCGTCAGCACAAGTGTGGAGAGACCCATCCCTCACACTCCCACTGGTCCTTGCACAGTTTCAGGGCACCGAGCTGTGACAGCTCTGGGGGTTTGTCGTGGCTGAATGTGAGCGACCCACAACACCTTAGGGAAGATCAGTGATGTTCTCCAGTTACTTAACCATATTTTTATATTTTTATATCCTTCTCAATGAGTTACTAGAGTTTCTTGGTTGGTTTTGCAGCATGGAGGAGTGTGAGGCCCTCTGTACCAGGCTGGCCATCATGGTGAACGGGAGTTTCCAGTGCATTGGCTCTTTGCAGCACATCAAGAGCAGGTCAGTAAAATGAATCTATTTCAGTTTTACTGAACAGCCTCTGGGGTTACTGACCTACAGCTCTGAGTGCTCTGAACATGAGACCTGTGTTATCAATACAATGACTTTTCCTGGTTCATGTCCCTCAAACACCACGGAAATTCTGTGTTAACTAATGCACTTTCTGCACTCTCACAGCCTGTCTTCCCAGGATGTGTCCCCCAAAGTAATCTGTTCACTGCTACAAATGAGAAATGCATATTAGGGTTGAGCTTTGGTTTTATTAGTTACAACAATAACTCACCTTCTTACTATGTTTCACTCTAGGTTAACAACCCTGACCCCATTCAAGCTGCACTGTGCCTGGATTAATTTCCCCAAAGAGGTTGTGCAGCACTCTCAAATTAGTTTCTTCATCTGTTTTTCTCTTTTCTACAGTGTTAATTGTGATTTTCTTTTTCCCCTAGATTTGGAAGAGGATTCACTGTGAAGATGCACTTAAACAGCAGCACAGTTTGCACTGAGACACTGACAGAGTTCATGAAGTCACACTTCCCAAATACATGCCTGAAGGTAAGCAGGGCAAATGCTTTCAGGAGAGACTTTCAAAATTTCAAATCAAAATTTCAGATTTTCAAACTGACCAAGAAGATCCTTGCATGGTGGACATCTTGTGACATACTGTGCACATAGATCTGAGCTCTCAGAGTCACACTTGTCACTGCTTTCAGCTACATTGTCTGTGGGCTGGAGCACTCCAGTTCCTGGTGGCTGAAGTAACATCAGTCAAACAGCTGCAGTGGCCCTGTAGTGCAGCTGTTAGGTGACCCTCTGCCGAGGGAATGCCCTTCCCACTGAAGCCTGGAATGGATGGAAACCCCCTTTAGGTTCAGTGGGTAATGAGATGCTTCCACTACTTCCAGTAACTGAGTAATTGTAAAACCAGAGTAACTGAGTCACAGATCCCACCCATTGTCTGTAACCCAATCTCTGCATGAATCAAAGCTGCACACCTGGAGCTGGAAAATGCTGTGGCCACCCTGGAGGTTCCAGCCTTGCCATTCAATTGTGCTCCCCTCGTCACAAACCCCACAAGAACTCCCAGTGGGGAAACACTGCTCACTACCAGATAATAACATTCAGAAGACACCACAGCCCCTGCCCCTTCATCCTTCCATGGTCCAGCTGTTGGATCTGTTGGCTCTTGGCTTTCCCCCACCACTCCTGTCCCCACAGGATCAGCATTTCAAGATGGTGGAGTACCACGTCCCGGTCTCTGCGGGAGGTGTAGCAAATATATTTGATCTCCTGGAAAGCAACAAAGCAGCCTTCAACATCAGGCACTTCTCTGTGAGTCAGACAACACTGGAGGAGGTAAGGAATTAAAATGTGAGGCCATCCATTTAAAACTGCTAACAGGGGAGCAGACTGATGGTAACACATAATGAACTGCTGCACACAATAGACTACAGTTTGAAAGGGATTTCCATCTATATTCCTCCTGGGGGTACTTTATCAGCACTGCTTCCTCCAGGTACCTCTGCTGGTGCTAGGGAAGCACACACAGAAAGCTGCCTGCAGCATAAAGGATCTGTTCTTCTCTCTGTCACTGCTGATTTCAGGAGCCTCATGGGTGTGGGTGAAGGGCAGGACTATGAATCACCCCCAAGTCTGGGGCTAGGCTTTCCACCGGTACTGAAAATATGCTTAATTTCACTTGTTGGGTTGGAAGTTCATTTAGCCTTACTCCAAACGTAGCTTTGGGCTTCATTCCATTTTCCTTGGAAAAAAATTCCCAATGTCAACAAAATCTCATAGGGTACACATCAGCTGAAGGGATTGCCACAAGGATTCTCCAGAAGAAATCCCCCTGTTGAGCATCAGCACCTGGCATATTAGGTTTGTCCCCGAGAGGGGAGCAGAGCTGCAGCTCTGTAGTGCTATGGATTGTGACACAGCAGTCTGGGAGGGGAGATCCTCAGTGCTGCACCAGTAAGGGCCAGTGGTTGTGAGAGAAACAGGCAGGCAAAGCGCAGGAAGCCCCAGCTCAAATTTTGTGGAAGGACAGCTTGGATTTGTGACTATGCAAATGTGATTGCAGGGAGTGTTCTGGTAAGAGTCCTCTCTGTATTCATTAGCTCCTGTTGAAAGGAAGGCTGTTAGGTGTGATTTTATACACCTCTCTCTCCACTCTGCAGTTGTGCGTGCACAGATGTCAATTACACAGAGACAGATGGGTTTATGGAGTAATAATGGGACTGCATTACAGTGGGACTGAATGAGCCACTGCATGGGCACTGCCTCTCTGGGGCTTCAGGAGCCTGAGCTGCAGGACAGTCAGGTTCCATGCAGGATCCCAGGCATCGATTCTGCAGTCCAGGAGTGCACATCCATTTATTTACATGAGCCCACAGAAGCCCAGCAATTTGCAATTCCCAAATTCAGCGTGAATCCATCCCCGAGCGTGCTCTCCGGGCTCACAGTCAAATGAGCAGCCATGCCTTTTTTATATTCATCCGTATCATGAATTATTGATGCTGTCACATACTGAGTGTTTTCCTTTAAACTTCCAGGTTTTCATCAACTTTGCTAAAGATCAAGCAGACCCTGACGGCACGGACCCGGGTCCTGATGTGACGCTGGACAGCTCTGACACAAGTAGCCAAGCCAGCACCATAAGCTCCATCTATTGAAAGCATCCACTCACACAGGATCATAGAAGCTGGGAAAAAGGCCTGACAGCTCCTCCAACCCTGTTTTCAGTATTTTAGGGTGGTGGGGATAAGCAGTCCCATTTTCTTAAAGTACTTTGTTTTTTGATATGCACTTAATTAATGTCTCTAGGAACATGGTAGGTGTTTGAGACTGGCACTTGGTTGCAAATCAGATTGGTCTTTCCACAGGTTCTTCCCCCTCCCCAATTCTTGTTTTATGATCACTGTAGTGGCTGTGGGGATTTACACATCACCTGCTGCTTGTGGCAGTTTGCTTACAGCAGACGTGGCCGTGATGGAGCAGAGGAGCTGTGCAGGGTGTTTGACCACAAAGCAGCCCCACGGCCACAGAGGAAAGCCCACACTGCACTCCAGGCTCAGCAGCAGACTTCCTGGGTGGCTGGGTGAAAGTGGCTCAGTTTGGACAGGCTCCCCCCAGGGGAAATGGGGCTCATGGCCTTGCCCCTCCTCACAGGGGTTTTGTGAGGATGCAGGTGTTACATACTGACAGGGGCCATCTTTGGTAATGACATAGAGCTTATCTGGTTATGTCAGCACAAATATAACTATTTTAAAAGTTAGTGCTTCCAGTGGTTTTGGTTTGTTCCTGTAGCTCATTCCAGCTCCTCGAGTGAGTCCTCTGGTCCCAGGCAGTTCCTGGCTCTTGGTACCCAGTGGAAGATGATTCCCCCACGAGCCCCTTTCTCCTTCTGGCTGGAGTTCAGGGCTGCTCTGGTAGAGCCAAGGAGTGGTACAGGGCAGGTCTGTTGGCTGAATGCTCTTTGCTCCATAAGATTGTATTTCCCTGAGCACAGCAGAAGCAAGGAGCATCCCCCTTGCTCATAAACCCTCCATCTCCAGCAGCTTTGCTCTCTGTGTCCTCTCCTGTGACCTTCCTCCTCAACCCCACACGCTGCCTGCCCCCGTGACTCTGAAGCTGTGTTTTGCCACGTAATAAGGCATCATTAGCTCCTGCTTCAGACTCTGCCTGCTGGCTTTAAGGGATTGCTCTGCCCACTTCTGAGAGCAGCCCCCAGCAGCCGAGTTCAGCACACCACCGCACACATCCTGCTCTCTTCCCCCAGAATGATTAATAGATAGAATAGTTTAATATGATTCTTTATTATATGTATCAGCATAAGGCCCCAAAGACTCAGGTTTGGGTCAGGGCATTGATGTACCTTCAAGCACAAAATGAACTTAAACTCTGAGCTCAATAAACTTGCTGTTGCTGGTAAAACAGATTGCAGATAAAGCCTCACCTTCTAAGACCTGGGGTGGCCCATGCAGCTTACCTGGGTTCACCCACACAGTTCCAGCCAGGTGGTTTCATTTTCCTTTTTTTTCCTTCCCCCAAACTAATTTGAGTCAAAGGAACCTTTGATGAAAGCTGCACTGACACATATTTGTTACCCTGACCATGAGTTTGACTAGTTCAGCTCCTATGCAATGCCAAGGTTTGCTGTGATAATTGTGCAAGGAGTAGGACCTTTGTAAAATTCCAAACACCCCTGATATTCAGTGGGATACTGAAGTTCAAGGTTTAGCTGCTGCAAGGAGGTCATGTCCTCTCCTTGGTCTTGGTGTAAACTTCTTACTGATAGCAGGAGGAGTTTTATTATGGAATGAAAGTATTATAGAGCTTTGAATTATGCCTCAGCCTGCTGACTGTAATTAAAACTGGGATTCAGCTTCTTTCCAGAATGCATTTGACACCTGCAGTTTATAAGTAACCGAAAACGCTGCCCAGACTTCCATTGTAGCTCCTATTATTATGTCTCCAGCTCTGCAAAAGCTCTTTTTTCTCATTTTCATTGCACATCTTACACAGATCACAGTACAAAATTAAGCTTTTCTCTAATGGAGGGCTTGTGCTCCCTGCAAAGGACTCAGAGCATGAATGCCAATGATTTAAATGCAGCCTTGTAATACCAATCAGAGTATTATTTTATTATGTCGATGGCTTTGCAACTGCCAATGAAAGATGGATCTTCAGATTCTGTCCAGATGTACTTTACATGTAATTGAGGGAGACTGATACAAAACTATTCTTTTGTCCCTTTAGAGCCTACTAATCAAACAGGAAAAAAAAAAAAAGCAAAAAACATCCTTTGAATTTCCACCCAATTCTGGCATTAATAGAAACATCTGCTCCGTGTGAAATGTGTCACGGCCATGATCTACGCTCCCCATCCTCACTCGCAGGTAAAAATAAACCATCTGCTATTGCAATCAAGTCTGTGGGTACTAGTCCAAGGAAGCCAGAGTTTATATACTGGGGGGAATTTCACTGAGGCCCGTGGAGAAGCAGTTACAACTGTTTGGAGCTGGAAGCATCTGGCAGGGAGGTTGTATATAACGTCACCAGGGGCTCAATTACCATTCGTGCCACATTACAAACACCCCCATTCCCTGCAGAGCTGCAGATTCAGCCTGTCCCTTTTGGAGGTAGGACACATTCCAAGCTCAATTCCGAGGCAAAAACCTTGGAAGCCAATACTCTGCTGCCTCTGAACACCAGCCCCATGCCTCTCATCACCTCTTTGTCCTCCTGAGAAGGTTCCAGGGGTGTCCAGGAATACAGAGCATTGACTGAGAAACATGAAAGGTTTCACAGATGAGAATCTGAAAGGTTTTGAGCAGGGTCTGCAGGGCAGAGGAAGGATGGAGTCACTCCCCCATCCTCACTTGTAGGTGTAATAGTGGGTGCCCCCCACTGACAGCCCTCTCTGAATCGCCTCAGAAATTCTGGCTTTACATGATTCTGCTTTCAAAATGAGCCACCAAAAATGATTCTGCTTTCAAAACGAGCCTCCTTCCTCTGGCCTGAGCAGGGAGCTGAGGAGCACAGCTGCCCCTCGCACACTGTGTGCCACAGCACATCACCTCTCCAGGAGCCGGGGCTGAGTGCTGCAGCCCAGGGGAAGCAAGCTTTTCATCTCCCTCCTTCAATGCAGGGTCACTTCAGTCACCAGTAGCCCCCATGGAGGCAGCAGCAGTACCAGGGTGAGCCCTCCCAGCGCGGTCACACAGCCCCGGTGCATTAATTGGAACCGGCTTCTTTTAAAATGCTCGGGCACTTCACACACACGGGGGAGAGGCAGTGCAGTCACTGCCAGGGCCAGGGAGCCAAGGAGGAATTTCAGAACTGGCAGTGTGCATTTCGAGGCTGATTGAAGTCAGGTTTGTAATTTGAGTTGTGGATTTGGTGATTCAGACCTCCATCCTGGCTCTCCTTCGTTTGTCACTTTGTGCTGTTGATGAGGGCACGGTGCTGCTCCAGCCTGATCCTCACTTAGCCCCACTCTGGGTGCAAACAGCCACTGAGAGCTGGTTTGGCAGGGTCAGAAAGGGGCTGGGGAAAACTGTTCAGAGGAGCCAGTGTTAAGTAAAAGACTGTAAATATAAATTCAAGGTCTCTGATGGGATTTTTTTTTGTTTAAAAAAACATGTTTACAGCTCAGACAAACACATCCAAGTAAACAAAATTCAGTGGCTACTAAAGCCTAGGAGCTGATGGTGCCTGCTCCTGTCAGGAGTCACTACTGGGATCCATCCTCATAACAGGCTCAGGATAGGGCTTAGCCTGCTGTAGGAGCTTCAGCTTCCTTCCATGGCTGCAGTTTCACTGAAGCTGCTGTGAGGATTTTTTGCTTTTTACAAGCCAAGAAAATTATCTGTCTCTTCAGTTAATAGGGGAAGGGTTATTTTGTGAGCTGGTGAAGAAAGAAAAATGAGTTTTGGATGGCAACAGCATATAGCATGATTTTACTCTTTTTTTTTGTGGACAACAGCTGTGATCTTGCATAGCTCTAACAAAGTATCAACAGCATATTAAAAGTGAACACAACACAGAAAAGAAGCAGTGGGGAACGACAAAAAAAATTGAATTCACCGGAATTATTATTCCATGGCAGTATTTAAATAAAAAAATCACTCTAATTAATTTAGTTGTTCAGGGAGAGGATGGAAAGAAGGAGGATGGCACTAAAATAATAAGAACTGCATTAGTAAGGGACACAGCCAGCTCTTGCTGTTGGCTCTGCTCCTCATGCTACTCACATCCACAGCACTGGGAAGGAGGGAGCACGATGGGGAGCAGAATGGAGAGTGCAGCCCATTTTGAGCTAGATCTGACTTCTCAAAATATCTGTAGAATACACAAGATCACTCCAGGGAGTATCAGAGTTTTGGGGCTGGAGGCTGCCCCATGTCACAGTACAATCCTGCAGCACCTGGACGGTGGCACGTGCTGGAATGGAAGAGTCCCACTGGTTTAGCCTGGGATGAAGGACACAGATCCTCATGCCCGCAACCCATGGAACTTGGAACAAGTTCTGTCTCCCAAATGCTCATCCTGGGGGGATGCAGCCCCCACTTCATTGCTCATTGCTGCTGGAAGACCCTCCTGGAAGCAAGGTCTTCACCAAGGAGAGCAATCCTGAGGGCCCCGTGCTGGAGGTGAGACAAATAAATAAATGTCAGCACTCCCAGGAGCTGTAAGGCTCAAAGCAACAACCCCACCATCTCCCCAGCCTCGAGGGTAATGGAAGTGATTTGGTTTTAAGCAGTGAGTCTTTCACAAGATCAGCAAGTTGGGTAGAAATGAGGCATCTCTTGGAAAGAGTTCAGGTCATAACTGACAAAGAAAAAAAACCAAAGGACACCCACAACAATTTATGGTAAGGCACACGAGGTGAAACCCAAGTGAAGACAGAGTAATAATTGAAGCTCTTACCTCCATTGGCAGGTCAAGGTGAACCCTTAGCCCTCTGCTCTCCGTGTCCTGGCTGTCAGGGGAGGGGTTTTTGCCCAGCCCTCTGCTTGAGTGTGCACTGCCTATTCCCCAGCCAGAGTCAACACATCTAGTGTGTGACAGGGAGGAGGAAGCAGGATGATCTGCCTCTCCATAACCAGACCCAGCTGATTTATTCCTTCACAAGACAGCAATGAATTTAAGTTAAAATGATACCAACCAGATTGAAATGCAATTAAAGGAGTCCCCTTAGCATTGCACATCCAATTAGTATCATACCTTTAATTACACTGGTGCAGTTTCAAACAGACATGTGCTGAGAGGATCAGCAGCACAGAGCTGAGGCCTGCCTGGTGACCCATATCTGTGAGGCCCCAGAGGAGGTACACATGGGTTTGCATCACCAGCAGTGCCCTGCTCCTCCCCTGGGAAAGAGTCCCCACAGCGTGGCCCAGCCTGGACTGGGAGCAAGGCAGAGGAGAAACACAGAAACCTTTTCCAGCTTTGTAAAGAGCAATTTTCTCCAACAGACAACTGCTGGAAAACAGTTAAGATCCAGATGCTTCTAAAAGGTTTTCACACTTTTTCTATATGACATTTCCCTCTTGCAGTGTCAGAATGTACCCTGCCCTCCAGGAACCATGAAAATTAAAGCATCAGAGTTGACTTTGGTAAGAAAAGTCATCCAAAAATTAACAATGCAAACTTTAAGGATTGCTACTTCTAGCTGTCCCTCGGCCATCTCTGTGGAGTTACACAAGGTAAAAGAACTCAAAATACCTCCCCACCTTTAACCTTGAGCATAATGCCAACCCAAAAGCAGCCAGCTGGAATATGGTCCTGGGTCTGGAGCCTAAGCTGAAGTCCCTGTCAAAGGCTGTAGTCAGGCTGCTCTGGACAGCAGCAGGCTGTGCAACCACACCTTGCTCCCACAGATTCTTATTCAAAATCCTCTCAAAGAGGGAATATAATGCTGAAGGAGACTCTCCTTTGCCCATTGTACCACAAAGCCTGAGGGCTGGCATGTGTTGATAACCCAGGTACTCCATTTTAATGCAAACTCACATCAACCTGCACCACTTGGAGCCCTGGGATCTATTCTGAGAGGTGCACGGAAGCAGGTGCTTCCTCCATCTTCATGTGCTCCTCCTCAAATGTTTAAGTACCTTCAGTGTCAGTAAAACAAGCAAAAGTTGAGAGCACAGGCTAATCAGATTAACAATTATAATCATTCCCATCCATCAGTGCAAAGCAGCTGCGGTGCTGCCAGATCCGTTCTGCTCCAGGAGCCCCAGGAATCAGAGCCATACCAGGTCAGCCAGGCAAGGGCAGCTCCAGGCTTGCCATAAGGAGAAAGAGAGCCATTGCTCAGCCTGACCCCTTTATTCGCTTTTTTATGAGCCTCCAGAGCCTCCACAGAAATTATTAAAAGCGCATAAAGGGAGCGGCTCCTCCTGGGCTGTGTGCAGTGAGGCCTCTCCTCTCACCTGCTTTCTGCAATTCAACATTTGACCATGCCAGGGCCTTTTTCTCCCCCCATAATCAGCTCTTTGTCACGCATTGGTGGGTGGCAGCAAAGGCAAAGCTGGGGCGTTTGTTATAAACCACCCTGGCTGCCCATTTGAGGGACCCTCCTGCTCCTCAGGATGGGGTTATAAACTGGGATGTGTGAAATCGCAGGATTAGGGAATGCCATGACATTGCAGCAATGGGCGCCTTCACTGGGAGGATTTGGGCTGAAGATCAGGCAGTGTACAAGCATGTGCAACCTTTTAAGGTTCTAGAGCTAGGTCAGGGCCCCCAGATGCCTGCAGGGGATGGGGATGTTTCAGGAGGAATGGGATGATTTGCTCCATGCCTGCTGCCTAGCCTTTCCTGACAGTGGAGGCAGCAGAGCAGAGGAATGCAGCTTCAGACCAAGGTCATATTTCAGCTATTCTGAAAATCCCATGTGCCAGAACCACGTAACTCTGCTGGCCTACAGGAAAATGTCATTACTAGGTGAATGTCAGTGACCTGTGAGAGCAAGAAACCTTCACAGCTCCCTTGGAGAGTCTTGATGTTATAAGGATGTCATTTTTCCACTGTGACTGTCCTACACAGGGTGATTTTAGGGCTTGAAATCAGCTCATATATGATGCTAATATAGTGCCCCTGTGAATAATACAGCACCACTTCTCCCACCAAGTGAAATGGGAGAGGTAAGTGTCCCCCCTGGACTGCTAAGTTTCTGGATTGCTCACCAGCCTCATGCTGATAAATCAAAGCTGCTGTGTCATACTTCCCTGCCAGCCCCTTTGGCATCCTTGAGCTCTGGCTCAAGCAGGAATTATGGGGTGAGCTGCCTTGGGCTGTGTGAGGGAGCACTCAGCCTATGTGGTTGTTTGTACAAGTCCTTGAAACCACCTTAGGATGTGGGAAGCTGTTTTCCCATCCACCCAAGCTGTGCCACGCAGAGGCGCTCAGCACCAACCTAGTGAAAACAGGAGGGTCTGTGCCAGGGCTTTCCCATCTCCACGGGCCTGTGTGCAGAGTAAGGCAGGAAAAAGGAGCCTGTCCAAAGGGTTTGGATGGCTCAGGGCTGGGGAGTTCCAGCAGCAGGATGTGGGTGCAGGGCTGGGGATGTGCACTGGCTCTGGGAGGGCAGGGGAGCTCACAAACCCTCCTGCTTCCCTCAGATGGATCAAGAGGAGGGATTACAGGAAAACCAGAGCACAAAAATAGGGGTCGTGCCTGCAGCATGGTACATTTGAGTGACTGACCCTGGTCAGAGGGGAGGGTGTGATGGTGTCATCCACTGCCACGGTTTGGCTCTGTTCCCTGCAGAGGCTGGAGAAGCCAGACCTGCTCCCAGGCCAGAGGGAAACAGCCCCCATGGCTCACGGGTCACACCACTGTTTCTCCTGGAAGTTTACGGCAATCCTATTTGTGGATTAAAATGCAGCTGCCGAGGCTGCTGGTACAGGATTTACGTGACCTCAAAATACAAGGAGAGAAGGAAAACTGAACCCTCCTTTGATGTTTGCAAATGTAAACTGCAGACCCGAGCGGAACACACTGTAAATAAGGATCATTAATCATCAGCTAAGTGCTGTGCAGTTGCTGTTATTTACTCTAACAACATAAATCATAAGGAGCCGATATCATGTTAATTTGGATTTAGTATGGATTAGTATGGAAAAAAAATAATATCCTCACCTATTCACAGAACACATAACTTTACTTGTAAACACATACAGATGTGCTGTGGCTTTTGTTCCTTAGTTTCCTCCAGCTAGGAAGCAAGTCAGGAAGATGCTCTGGGAGCTCTGCACGTGAGGGGCTGCCAACTGTTCAGGTTAAGCTGTAACCCAACAAAAGCTGTCTTGTGCTCACACAGTAAATCAGCACCGAGGGGCAAAGCCACACTGGGAGGTCTTGGACCTGTTTTGCCACCCCCAGCCCTTCCTCCAGGCCCAGTGCAGAGCACAGTGCTGGTACTTCCCAGCTACTGCATTGCATCCGTGGATCTCTGCAGTAACTCCAATGTTTCCTTATTTTTTTTATCTGCAGCTCAGCTCTGGCTCTCACATTTAAAAGGTACCAGGCCTGGGTTCTGTGGGATGCTGGAGCCTGCTGCTCCTCCCTTTGGAAGGAAGGCTTAGCATGGAAGGAACATTTCATTTTAAATTAAGGGAGCATTACCCAAATATTTCATATTCTCCAGAGATGCCAGCTGTACTCCTGGCTGATGTATTATTTTTTCCCCCTGATTTGACTTTATTCAAGCTAAAAGGTGGGGCTGAGACACTCACACACCACCAGAGCAAGGCTGGCAGGGCACCAGCATGACCCTACTTGGTCTTTGGTGTGGAGCTCATGCCAGATTGGCTCCACCCCTCTCCACAGATCGTTTCTAAATTTGGTGGTGACACAGCTTCACTGCCCAGGGATCCTTATCTCTGCTTGGGCACAGCATCTGTCTCTGCCCTCAAGCACTCAGGTGTATCTGGGGGTCTCCTCTAACACCCAAATTAACTTGAATTTTTTAAAGTTGTTAAGGAATCACAACAAATTTCTTCCCAAAGTCAGTCCATGCTCCTGGTTATCTGCTTTATCTTGGTGGAACTCGAGGTGCTGAGCCCTGACTGAAGGTGTGGAGATCCCTGACCAACCTCCTGGAGGTCACCAGGGCAGCTTTGCCTGGAGGTTAGTCCTGATTAACAAACAGGCCTTGATACCTGGGAGACAATTATGGTTTGCATCTTCAAAATGTAACTGGAAGAAAAATAAAAATAATTTGTTTTTTTGGGGTGGCCCAAAGATTTTCCTTAGGCTTGAAGCTGCAACAATACATTTAAGAAGAGTCACAGGTAAAAAGAACAAAAGGAATGCTACACCTGCACTTTGGCTCCACCGGGTCAAAAAATGCAAGTAATTGCCTTCAATGGTCTCTGTCATTTTTAATGTGTATTGTGTGTGCCAGATGAACAGACATCAAATCAGGGTGAATCTCTCCAAGCATTGAGCCAGAGCTGAGGTTTACATAAACTAAAACTGGGTTAATTATAATAGGGACAGTACAATAAGATTAATTAGAGGGGGGCTACTAAGAGGGTTCAAGCCACAGCAATACAAAACCTGCACCTAGGTTCATCAGCAGTTTCCTTGGACTTGTCTCCCACCCAGCTCAAGGCAATCCAACATCTAAAAGCTGCTGCAGAGCCTTGCCTGTGTTTTCCTGTGCATCCGGGCTTGCCTCGCACCGACCATATGTCTGTCTCTGTCTGCTAGCAGATTGCACCAAATATTTTCCTTTTTTATGGTGGCTGAGCAAACAAACACCATCTGTGGGGCTCGCCGAGGGAAATCCTGCCCCCCTCGGCACCAACGGGGAGGCAGCCACACGTGTCCGTGGGGCTGACATTTCTGACATCCACACCCCAAGACAAGAACTTACCTCTGCTCCTCACCTCTGCCCATCCGCCCAGCTGAGTCAGGACCTGGCATTTTGCAGATTTAAATTCAGATTTTATTGAAGAAAGGCTGGGTCCCACCAAAGCAGACTGCCTAGCCTGACCCGCATTAGCGGGGCTGCCTTGGGGTGGTGGTGGGTGGAAGAGGGCAAGAAGGCAGCTTTTTGGGTGACTGCCTTGGATATATCCACCCTGCTGGGGGTTTTGGGCATTTTCCAGCCATGCTGAGATCCCTCAAATCCCAGGACTGATGTGGATTTTTAGTCTAGCTTGACCTGCTTGGAGCCAGAGTTCTTGGAGGGCAGCGGATGTGGGATTGAAACTATTCCCAGTTCAAACCTTTTGTCCTTTGGAAGTTAAAACTCTGGGGAGCACCACTTGATAGGGAGGGTCTATGCCATCTATCCATGTACCCCAGCACTGGGTCAGGGCAGCATCAGCAGTTACTGCAGCAAAGGTATGAACATGGTCCCCAGCTGGGCACAGGGTTTTCTCATGTTTTGCTGCTCTCTGTTACTTGCCTTTCTACAGGAAATCCCTTTTCTGGTCAAATCAGAAGGGTAATTTAAGCTTTGTTACATCCCCCACAGTTTTGGCCGGTGTGGGCATTGACAGAGATCTCCTGATGGGCAGGTGGAAATTACCTGTCACCTCTGCTGCTTTTCTGCTTGTGCTTCTGCAGTGCTGGGCCCAGAGCTTGTGCTCTGACCAAATCTTTTGTACAAGTGCCCTTTGGATTTAGCAATTCACACGGTGAAAGCAGAACCAATGAACCACAGGCTTCTCTGCTGCTGCCTTTAATTAAAAATGCCATGTCTAACACCAGCAGATGTTCCTGCTATTGAGACTTGAGGAATAATTTAATGCCGTGTAATGCAATGCTGACTGTGCTGCTTAGTCTGAAAGTGTAATAGACTTTTAAAAATAATAATAATAATAATTATTATTATTATTTCCTTTCAGGGATCAAATCCCTCAATTTTTGAAATCTTAAAACTTGGCAGTCCAACAGCCCTAATCAATTACTGCACTGAATGATCTCAGCAGCCCCGTGTCTGTCAATCCAGTGCTGCAGCCCACAATGCCTCCGTGACCACGGTGAGCTTTGGGTGTGGAGCAAAACTGGCCCCAGAGGGGTGGCCTGAGGAGCAAACTATGCCTGTTAAAGCCTTTGATTCAGACTTTTGGGGAGAGAGGGAATTCAAAGAGGAGGCTGCACCTCCTCCAATTTTTTCCTCAGTCTTCTGATGAAGTGGATCCATCCCATTGCTCACTGTGGGTGCTCAGCACGTCTTGCTGAGCACCCTTTCCTGGTAGGGTGCAGTGGTTTCAGGATGTGTTCTGTATTCAAGTGGATGAGAGCAGAGGGACCCCCTCTTCATGGGGGGAAAACACGAACCCCTGGGAAAGCAACTGATTTACAAAACTCAGTGGAACTGCCTCCCTGTGCACGCTCCTTCCTGTTACATGATGAATCACATAATAATTGTATATTTGCTGAGAAACAGCTGGGGAACTTCACTAAATGAATAAAATATCAGGTAGCGGTGTATTTCCATGTAAAGGTCTTTACCAGATGGGCAATGCTTTGAAACGAAGCACGAGGCAGGTGAGGATTTTTTATTTTCCCCGTCAGCCAGGGAGCGGAGCCATCCTTGGGCGCGGGTTTGGCTCCGGAGCTCAGCATTGTTTGGGAATTCCATTTCCAGCCCAGCACGGTGAGGATGAGCATTGCCTCAGCAGGGCACTGAGCCACTGATTCATGCACATACCAAACGCTGCCGCCTCACTATATCACACCACTGCTGAAACCCTTTTACTGGCTTTCTGTCATGCAACAAATTTATTTTAAAGTGTGTGGGCCTTATACTGCCTGGAATGGCTTTACTTGTACTTTAAATACTGCATAAACCAAATTTAGAGATATATTTCTTGCTTCCCTCTCTTCTCCCCCATCATTTTTTTTTTTTGCTTCTGACTGTCCAATTGGTTGCAGTAATTCACTGCTGAAGAAGACATTTCTTAGATTTCCAAGAGTGCCAGCTCTTTAACCTTTATAAAATTAAGGAGAATGAATCATTCGTGACTTTTACATCTTTCTTGAACGCAAGTATTTGTTAGATGCAGGCTGCCCGGGGCAGTGCTTTGCCTCAGTTTAACTTAGTTGTAAATGTTTGTAAATTCCCACATAATGTCTCAGCACAATGGAAACTATTGCATCTGTGGATTTATTGAGAGAGACAAGAAACATATTTCAGCTGGAGGAAAGGAAGAGGAGGCACTTATCTGGTTTACTGTGCTATACAGTATATATCAGCATCTCATATTTTGTGAACATAAATGCCAGGTTGACTCTAGAGATCTATGGATCAAGTGTTGTTTGTAACCTGCTCCGAATGCTTCAAACTGTGTTAAAGTTTCATCTCAGCAATGAGGCCTTTTGCCATCTTTAGGATCCCTGGTGCCCTGGAAGATGCTGGGAGCTGAGATTTTTGAGTGCAGGATGAGCCAAGTCACACGGAGTAGGATGTTAAGGTTGCACCTGGCAACTCTCCTAAGGGAAAAATGACAGGCTTATCTTGTGAGTTTATCCTGTTTTTGGCGATATGAGGAGCAGGTCCCTGTCCCAGCTCCACCCCCTGCAGCCCAAGGAAAGGAGTGAGTGTCCCTTGCTGTCACCCCTCCCGCATCCCGCTGGGCTGGTGCATGCACACAGGATGAGAAGAGGCACCACGGGACCTGCCAGTCCCCTGGCTTGCGGGGCTTGGGGACGGGCTCCTCTTTGGGCAGCACAGGCCCACGGCACCTCTGCCTGCCCCTCTGCGTCCCCCAAGACAGAATAGGAGGATGCTGTGCCCTGGAGCAGCTCGTTGCACTCAGACCCGGTCAGACACACACCCGACCCCCCCTGGCGCCCGCGAGCATCCCTCACAAAATGTGTTTTGTAACACAAAGCGCTTTTTATTCGCTTCCACGCTCGCCTCCGCGGCTGCTGCTCCTTCCCCGGCGCAGCCGGGGGCGCGGGGCTGTCGGCAGAGGGGACACAGCGCCGTGTTATTAACGCGGCGGGGCTTCCCTGAGCGCCGGGAAATAACTGAGACACAGGCACACATTACAGAGACACAGGCACACATTACAGAGACACAGGCACACTTTACAGAGACACAGGCACACTTTTCTCGGCGGGATCCGAGCGCTGCTGCGGCTCCTGCGCCGGGGAAAGCAGGCGGGCGAGGAGCGGCGGGCGGGCATCCACCCCACCCTGCCCTGGTTCCGGAAGGACTGTGCCGCTGCCAAGGCTGCTGTTGGACCTTTCTGCCCCTCCATGGATTCCTGTCCCGCGGATAGGGATTGGGAGTTGCCATCACTGCAGAGGGCGGGATGCTGCTTCACCCTGTGATGTGCCAGCTGTGCCCCAGACTACAGCAGCAAAGGTTCTCAGATCCAAAGTGCTGAGAGATTTCACAATTCCACATCCTGTGTGGAGCCCACTTCCCTGCACTCGTATTAGCAAAGAAGATAAATATTTAGCCTTCCCTAAATAAAGGAAAATAAATGCTAAAATTCACAATTGTGACCATTCCCGGTGTTCAGGAGCCATGGAGGGAACAAGTTACAAAAGCAGAGGACTGTGACACTTGAAAACTGGAGAACCTCCCTCTTGGAAGACATTAATAACTTCTTAAGAAGTACTTTCAGCCCTGCTTTAACACCCATTTAAGTAGAACTCCTTCTGCCTGGATGAGGTAAGGCTGGGACACCCTTCTGATGGCTGTTGTCTATGACTGTTGCAAACCAAATTTTGCAGCTCCAAGCCTCCATGTCCTTTTATGATGAAGTTCCCTCAAAGAATAACTCGCTCACTTTAATCATGTTTTCTCCGAGATTTATGGCTTGATGCTTATTCACTGGCGGAGCTTCTCCACGTGAAATGTCAGTAAGCCCGTTATAAATTGCTCCTGGCATTCCTGCTCTATCTTTTACTTGGCCAGGAGTATTTCTACCTGAAAGTGATAAATTCCTGCTATAACTGCTTTATGTGCTCCAGTAATTATGCTGTAGAGGGACGGCGAGGGCTGCGTCTCTGCGCAGGTACCGCCTGAAAAACATCAACCTGCAAAAGTGGGAGACTGGGCTGAGCCCTGGGGTGCTGCAGGATACTCAGGCTGAGAAAAAAAAACCACCCTGGAAATCTGAAATAATGGCCACTGGTGAGTTGTCTCTGCCAGAGGAGGCTGAGGAATGGGTAGAAGAGAGAGAAGAAAATGAAATGTTTAAAGTGGAGAGGCATTGGCATGGGGCAGGTGCTGTGCCCGGGCTGAGTGCCAGACAATGCCACAATGCCGTGCCCACCCAAGTGTATCAGGCCCCCTTCGAGTAGGGGATATTTATGCTGTGTTAGACACGTTTGTTACAGGTACACAAACCCTGGAAAAATCTCCACAGGAGCATCAGGTTTGGGCACGTGATAAATTTGGGTGCTGTTGTGGCATCTAGAGGGGCTGAGCCAAGAGCATGAGGCTCAAGAAGGCCGAGACGGCCCTGCACTTTGGCCACAACAACCCCCTGCAGCTGCAGGCTGGGGCAGAGGGGATGGAAAGCAGGGAAAGGCTGCCAGAGACAGCGGCTGAACATGAGCCCAGGTAGTAGGCAAGAAGGCCAATGGCACCTGGCCTGGATCAAGAATAGCGTGGCCAAAGGAGCAGGGAAGTGATTTTTCCCTCAGTGCTGGGCTCTGTGAGGCCATGCCTCAAGTGTTGTGTCCAGTTTTGGGCACTTGAGGACAAGACGGATGTTGAGGGGCTGGAGTCTCTGCAGAGATGGGCGGCGCAGCTGGGGAAGGGGCTCAGCCTGGAGAAAGGGAGGCTCAGGAGGGACCTTGTGGCTCTGCACAACTCCCTGACCGGAGCGGGCAGCCCCAGGTCGGGCTCTGCTCCCAGGAACAAGGGATGGGACAAGAGGAAATGGCCTCAAGCTCCTTGAACACGTATCGTCACTTGCCCCTAAAGTCCGGTACTTCAGACGCTCTGAGTTCTGCAATAGACTTAGAGATTTGTGCGGACCCATTTCTCCTGTTACCATAAAGTTCAGAGGTTCAAACTGTCTGGGTCCTGTAACAAACTTGCGCAGTCTGATGTCTGTAGAGAGAAAAAAGACCCATTTTTCCCTGAAATCCATCAAGCTATTCTTTGCAGACCTAGTCGTTCCTGAAGACATTAACAGCTTGTTTTCCCGATAATTACTGAACACTCCCACCCACCGAGCCGCACCGGAGCGCACTACCACCCACTTATCCTCGCCACACCCCGGCTGAGCCCGCTCTTTTGGAATCTCCGCCCGGAATGCGCCCGGCCCGGCCCGGCCTGCCCCCGGAGCGCGGGAAACGCTGAGGGCGGGCAGCGCGCGCGCCTGCGCAGAGGCGGCGTGGCGGGCGATTCGGAGCGGCGGCGGGAAGCGCTGAGGGAGCCGCTGTGAGGGAAGCGATGAGGGAAGGGTTGATCAGGGAGCGCTGAGGGAACCGCTGTGAGGGACGCGATGAGAAGGGCGCTGCGCGGACGCTCGGGCAACCAGCCGGCTCCGGGCTGCCTGCTCCGCCCCGCCGCCCCTTCCATGGCGCTGCCCGGGCACCCCTGGTCCCACACCCGCGCCGCGCTGGGGCGCATGGAGAGGGCGCTGAGCTGCTCCCGCTGGTAATGGATGTCCTCCT
>VZTB01000309.1:569708-675775 GCA_013397245.1 Thryothorus ludovicianus | reverse complement strand
AGTTTCTCCTTGCTTTGCCCACAGCGCCGGCATCCTGCGGGAGCCCGTGTCCCTGGGGCAGTGCGAGCACGTCTTCTGCCTGTAAGTACCGGGGCCCGCCCGCCCCTGCCGGGCTGTGGAAAGGACGGGGAGGTGGGCACCGCCTTCTGGCCCTTCCGCGGGGCTGAGGGGGAGAGGAAAGCGCAAAGCGGGAGCTGCTCTTCCCCTCTGCGTCCCCCGCAGGAGTGATGGTTTGGGCTTCAGGATGCTGGCCAGGTGTGAAGGGAACTCTCAGTCTGATGGAGGGAATTGTCTGCTTGTAGTGCGGTACAATTCCAAAACAACATGCAGTTCTCCTCATCCTCAACTCCTTTCACTTTCTCCTCACATAAGGAAAAAAAAAAACAGCTTGGGAAGCTGTTTCCTGTTTCCAAGGGGGCTTTCATCTTTCCTCTGCCTCAGAGGGTTGAGCAGTGCTTGTTGTTGGTTTGGCCTTCTACCAAGACTTTGTTCCTTCAGATCTGCCCCTCTGCCTGTTCCTGTTTTCACACGCATCCGAATACGGTGGCATATGCAGGCTTTCCTCTGCTTAGGGTTGGCCAAATAATCTGGCTGTGTAAAAAAAACTGACTTAAATTAGAAACATTCTGCCAACAAGGCACTTCTGAGGTAGTGGTGGTGGACAACTCACTGCATTGTCAATACAGGCAGAGACTGAAATGTTTGTGCCCCAGAGCCGCCTTTGGGTGAGGTGGTGGAACCTTTTGGCCCCCCTGTGTGTCACTGCTCTTCACGGCATGCACATGCAAGCACGGGGAGTTAAAAGGTCTGCTGCTTATCTTAGTTCCTCTGCACAGCACAGGTGTAAGCAGTCTGATAAAATCCTGCCTTTGTAAGGGTGAAGAAGAAGGATGCTGTCTAACCTCTGCTTGTAAGCCAGTGTTGATACTCAGCTTTGCTTCCTGTTTATAGTCACTCTGTCAGTAAAAGCTGAGGAAACCCTCCCTCCCTCATGGATGTGTATCCACTCCCTATCTTCAGCTGCACTTTTCTAATGGGAGTTTACAGTGCTGAAGGCCTGAAAGGTAAAATGCAAGTAGAATATTTATTGGCTTTTTAAGGAGTAAGTGATTATGGGATAGATGCCCTCAGCATGTTTTCCTCCAGTATGCTGGTACTAAAAGATGCATGGATGATTATTTCTCTCCAGACACGTGTTCTTTGCCAGCTGTGGCCATTAACTGCTGTAGAAGATTCTTGAAGAGGGACCTTTCACAAAAACATGTAGGGACAGGGCTAAGGATAATGGCTTCACACTGGAAGAGAGCAGGTTTATGTTGAATATTAGGGAGAAATTGTTCTCTGTGAGGGTGGGCAGGCCCTGGCAGAGGTTGCCCACAGAAGCTGTGGCTGCCCCATCCCTGGAAGTGTCCAAGACCGGGTTGGATGGGGCTTGGAGCACCCTGGGATAGTGGGAAGTGTCCCTGCCCATGGCAGGGAGTGGAATGAGATGGGCTTTAAGGTCCCTCCCAACTGGAACCATTCTATAATTCTGCTGTTTGAAGGAATTCTTTGCTTTTTTAATTTAATTTACACAACTTGTTTACAGATTGCTTTGTAAAATAACCCCCAGGAACTTGTAATTTTTTTTTTTTCATAAATACAAGCATGTGGCTTAATAAAATGTGATTGTTTAGCTGTTGGGCATCTAAGGCCTTATGTTTTTATTTTGGATAACCCCTGCCTATTCTAGGTGACAGATTTAAATCACCCACTGTTCATTGAAGTTATATGGCCTTTTTAAAGGAAAATTTTCCAAACATCAAGAGGACAATGGAGTTTGTAATGATGAGTTTTCTAACAGGAGTCTTAAGCACTCGTTAGCAGCTATTTCTTGTTCCAGAAAAAGGCGTTTATTTGCTATTATCTGAGTTATTGTTGTGCCTGATCGTTTCCCTCTTGTATGCCTGACCTTTTAGCAGCAATTTCATCTGTCCTTTGATGACTGAGTGTTAGGCAGTGGCTCTTTTTCATATAAACCTAAGGAAATTCAGATTAATTTCTTAAGAAGCAAATCAGGTATTTTCAATAATATTTGCAGTTACCATGAGCTGTTCTCAAAACCAAATTATATAAAATCACAACGTACTTTGCCTCACCTTTATAATCTCTCCAGTAGGTCCAGGTTGCTGCTATTTCAGTTACAACTCAGTTGTTTACTTGCATATCGTTAATTGATGTTTAACTGTTGTATAACAAATTTCCAGTACCTTTTTTGTAGTGCTGGAGTCAAAATGAGTTAAATTCTGTTGTACCTGGAACTTTTTAAAGGAATACTTTCAACTCTGACCTTAGTTTTGTTAGATTTAAGTGTACATTCAGTTTTGTTAAGTTTACGTTCTCTGTTAATTTGAAGTTCTGTTGCAGTTAAGTTCTGCCAAGTTTGGGTTCTATGAAATTTAGGTTTTGTTAAGATGAATTTCTGTCAAGTTTAAATGTTGTGAACTGATTCTGGTCCGCGGCTGATGTCAGACACACCTGGGGAGGATTGGGCCGAGTGGCTGGAGCTGGCTTCTGAAATATGGAATGAAAGATCTGAAACTGATGAACTGCAGTACTCAGGTCACACATAAAACAGCCAGTTCTCCCTCACCACGGTTTTGTTATGGACAGAGATATTTATCAGGGTCAGTTTCTGCAGTTTTGTTGGAGTAGCTGTGCTAGGTTACCTGCAGTAACTGTTGACTACAAAACCCCAACAGGTGCACGTCATTAAGAGGTGTTGTGGTATCCAACTCATTCTGCATTTCCTTTTTAGCGCCATTTACAGCGGTGGGAAGCCTGAGGCCAGCTTCCCTAGAGAAGGAGACCTGGTTGGCCCTTCCCTTTGCTCCAAGTGATTTGTCAGATGTCATCTGGGATATGTTGGATCCAAGAGCTGTGCTTCATTCTCCCAAACACATCAGTGCCTCAGCCACAAGGGCCTCTGCCTGTTCAAGGCACAAAAACACACCCAGCAGGAGTTTTTACATGAGTAGTACCCAAATGACTGAGGCTGTTGAGATTGATTCGGTCTTGGCTGTGTGGAACCATAACCTCTGTTTAATAGGATAGGTCACAGGTGTGATACAGCATCTTGAATGTTGCAGTTCAGATGGCAAATCATAAGGCCTTCTCACTGGCCTAATCAAAAGAATAAAAGATTTTAGGCTAATTGGGGAGAGTGGTATTACTGGTTAAATCTGTTTCATGGTCATCTGACATAAATGCTGTGAAAGAGATCAGTGATAAAATACTCTGAGCACCTGGAGATCCTCATGGGACTTCATACAGAGAAATGTTCACACAGGTGAAACTTCTTCACAGCATCAAGCAAATTTTAACTAGGAAAAAGCAGAAATTGTAGTTTACTATATGTTGGCTTTCTGGCTCTTGTTCAAAAATGGAAGGCTGCAGAACAGCAGATGTAAAGAATGTGTAGTTTTAACTGTTAAGCCTAATCATTACCTGGAGTCAAACAGCAGTGGAGCTCTGGAAAATTTGGGTCAGCTTGTAAGGCACTGCATTTTTCAGTGACTGTCCTGACAAGGCTCTTGGAAGTGGGTTGCTTAATGATGTTCAGCTTGTCACTTGCCATGACAAATGTGTCCTGTCCTGCATTTGTGGCTAGCTCGTGTGGGCTTCACAGCGGCGGTTTGTCGATGCCAGAAGAGATTCTCGCTGGGCTGTGAAAGGGTGGGTGCAGCAGATAACTTCCAGTGGATCATGGCTTTTTTCCCTTTGCCTTTCAGGTCCTGCGTGGGTGACTGTGTGGGCAGCGAGTGCCCCGTGTGCCACGTGCCAGCCTGGGTGCAGGACACGCAGATCAACAGGCAGCTGGACACCATGATCCAGCTGTGCAGCAAGCTGCGGCAGCTCCTGGGCGCCCACGCCTCCGGTGAGACTCACCCGGCTCCCTGGTGGCTGCAGAGTTCAGGCCACCCCCTTTCATCTCACAGGCTTTACAGGGAACAAGCAGTGCAGCCCTGCTTAGAATTCTGAGAGGCTGTTCCAAATCATATTGGGAAAAGTTGATTTGAAGAGAACTGTCTGTATGGATTGCTCGTTCTTTGAATCTGTTTTACTAAGAAATCCGCCTGAGCGGGTTAGTCCATAATTCATTAGACTCCATCTTCCAAAATTAGATGAAAGTGGGAGAGATTGCTGAGTCACGTGGCACAAAGCAGGGGCACAGGTTGACATATCTTATGGGAGCCACAGTGTGTAATGTTCAGCATTGTGCTGGGGGGGCCCTATTAAAGAATTAATGCCTATCTTCTGCCTCTGTGCACTGAGTTGTGCCTGCTGTCCCAGGAATTTCCAGTTCAGAGTTTTTGCACGTGGGAAAAATTACCTACGTTCCTTGCCTAAAAAGAAGTAGGAGGCAAGTCTTAACTCATTTATTTTCTGTTCCCTAACTATCAACTAGTCTATTGCAGTGAAGTTTTGTCATTGCTGACTGTGCTAGAAGATTTCAGAGAACGTACTCTGGGAATTCATCTCTATCAAATTTTAGCATGTTTGTCAAAGTAGGAAAAACTGTAGTGCAATAAGCGTAGGTGATTGTGTGTTTCTTCTGCAAGCTCAGACGGGAGCACTTACGTAATACCAAGTTTTAGAAAACATTCATTTAGTTGTCAGATACAGAATAGGTAATTCTTCCCTCATTGTTGCTTCCTATTATGTTTGTCTAAGTTAAGGATTCTTTTTCTATGTCTAATCCCATCAGCACCTCCATTCCTTTATGGAATAGCTCCTTATTGGCACCAAAATGGATTTTAAGTGATGAGGCTGGAAGCCCATGTCCAAGTGTAAAGAAATACATTTTATATAGGTATAAAATCCTATGGTGATTAAATCTTCTGGAGCATTGAAAGCAGATGATGGCTTAAATAAGATTCCAGGGGAGCAGTTTAAGTGATGAAGGCTTTTAAAAGCACACTCGGAAGAGAATCATTCTGAGAGAAACTATTTGTGATGCTATAAATAAAACGTTTAAAATACAACATGGTAGCATTACTGATACTGTTTAGATGTTTTGGAGAACTTTTAGAGATGGATTAACTCTTAAAAATAAGTCTGATGTTCAACTGTACAAAAAATTTAATGGTACATTTAATCCCATAGTTCTAAAATAAAGTCTGCATGATGTGGCTAGGCTGCAGAACTAGATGAGGTTCTTTTTATCATCCCTTGTTCTGCCTTAAAAGCAGACACAAAATAGAAGTTTACAAGAATTTTTATACGAAATGATTAGGGAGATGCTTTCCTGTCACTTGTAATCTTTGCAGTGTGCTAAGGATTAGCTCAGTGGCCTTTTGGATGTCTGATACTGAGGTTAGGAGAAAATCCTCCTGAGCTGGTTATAGTTCACTGTTGGGAATGGCTTGAATTCATAAGTAAATGGGCACACCTCTAAGAAAAAACAGTTTTGTGTTGGAAAAAAAAAGGTTGAAAATTACAGGATATTGTAGCTTTAGAGGTTTTGAGAGCAAATTCTTCAGGATGTTTTGTCCCTCATCTCTGGCAAATCCCTCATCTCCCTTAGAAGTCTGGATACATTAAGTTTTGCCTTGAAGTTAATGTATCCAAAGTGAAATATGTTTGAGTTTGAAGAACCATGGGTTCTCTTCTCTTGTTAAGGACTTGCTTTCATGTTCTTACAGCGCTGTACTTCTGTCAACAATGTTTTCTTCTCTTTTGTGTTAGAAGGTCAGGAATTCTACTTTATGTTCCAGTAGAGGAAATAGACCGAAAAATCAATCTTTCAGTGCAGGAAAGGAAGAGAAGCAGCTGAAAAAAAAGAATATTTCCATATAGTTGTTTTATGTCCCTTTTGCGTTTTTGTTGTGTATGCCTTGTTTTGAGACAGTTGTGGCTTTTCTTAAATCTTGTTGGAGATCCTTGTTGGCACTGAAATTTCTAAGTGCATCCTGCTAGTAATTTTTTAGTCTCTGGCAGAGCTAGTGCATGCAGTAAGTTGTGTGTTTTTCTTTTAAAAAAACCCCATGGAACTGCTGTGACTGAAAAGGATAGGGTTAAGCTCACACGGAATATTACAAATACAAAAATCCCTGTACCCTGAGGTTCCACAGCAGACATGAGAGGGATCTCACTTTGTATTCCATGGGGATAAAAATAGCTTCTACCAAACAGCATGTGCATTGTAAGAAGCAGCAGCAAATAATTCAGGAAAGACTGCACAAAGCAGCTAATACTTCCCTTTTAAATTAGAGGGAAGCACAGCAAATGGCACTTCTGGGGTGACTCAAGATGAATTGACAAACAGCAGACCTGAAACTGGCTGGAAAATGCAAATTAGAGGTGGGAAATTCAACCTATAGATTGGAAATGCTGAGCCTCCACATAATTAAATTCACTTGTTAGGGGTTTTGCAGGTTTAGTCCATGGCAAGGTGAGGGGAGGTCCTGACCTTTTGGCTGCCCTGTGCTGTACCTTCCTTAGGGTAAAGGGGAGCTGGCTGGCAGGCACCACAGATGGGATATCTGCAGCTCAGACTCTTTAGCTCTGATGTTGCAGTGTCCAAGACACCTTGGGAGCTGACACTGGTGGGATGGTGGGCTTCACAGGTGGGTGATTCCTGAGGACTGGATGATTCCTGAGGACTTGCTGAACTGTGGGCACAGTGTACATAAAACAGTAGGTTTGTTGATTTACAGCCATAGTTTTGAAAGAGGAGTTGTAAATAGACTTTTGTGTGTAATGTTCTTTGAAAAGGAGAGATTGCTGCAAACTTTCAGGACCATCACCAACTGTTTATAGTTGATTTTACCTTATTGTTTGTAGCAATCTGCTTCACTCTTACACTTCAAACAGAAAGCCTTCTTCCCCTCTTCTCATGCAGAGCTACACCTTGCAGGTGTTGGTCAAAGCTTCCCAAGCTCATGCTGATGCTGGTGGACAGTCAGCGAGATCAACTTTCAATCAGCATAGTATCATGACTTTGTTTCCCATTTACTGGATGTGGAGCTCCTCTTGTAACAGATTACATTGCATTTCATGGATACTGTGACATTTTTTATAATATCTGAAGATGAAGTTTTGAATAGCTGGAATTTCTCTCTTTCCCCCTCAGTGTTGAATGCTTAACTTGCAAAATAATCATTCTTCAGTGAAGGCACTAATGTTGCACAGATGGTACCAAAGCTCTTCACTTTGATTTTTAATAAGGGACTAGTTTGTCAGAGAGATTCCTCCACTTCTGTTCTGAAACCCATAATAGAGAATAATTTGAAAGGCATACAATGTGCATCGTTTTATTCCTTTGATGCAGATTAATGACAGCTAAACCACATTTTCTAATTGTTCCCTTTTTTTCCCCTGCACTAGCCTGCTATTGCACTAGAGCAGAACTTGGAGATGGAGCTCTAGTTGCAAGGCACTGACTAGCTCCTGGTATTCCTGTGTACTCTCAACCCTTTTAACACTTAAGAAATCCAACTGTATTAAATGTCAGCATTGAGAAACTTGGGCTTACTTTGTGCAAATAGCTAATTTATAAATAATTCAGTTACTACATTGTGTATCTGAATGTTAGGTTTAATAGGTAATGGAGACTAAATTTACTGCACTTATTATGGGCTGATTCTAGCACTGTTATTGTGGGTGTTCTTTATGCTGTTGGAGATGCTGAAAGTCTAGGATTAGTAAGGCATGCTCTACTGATTTACCTTGTCTAAATGCCTCTCTGAATTTTTTTGAGAGGACACTTTTGCATTAAAAAGATAATTAAATCAAAATCATAATAGTAATTTTTTTCAATCCTGTTGAGATCCAAGCTCTGACTTCAAACTCAGAGATAGCAGAGAATTCATTGGGATTGATTTTATGGTGAGCAATTTTCTCTCAAGGTACTTTAACTGAATGAACTTAGCCACCATATAATACCCTCTTTATATAAATTAACATTTACTTATTAAATCATAAGAACTTCCTTTCAGCTTCTTGGCACTGGATCTCCCTTCCTTTCTCTCTCTCACAGCTCTGGGTCCATCAGATGATTCGATTTTCAGGGAGGGTAGATTGGCCATTTTTCCAAGTTCCTTTGGCTCCCTCCCTTGTACACTTTGGAAATGGAGGAAGGGGTAGCAGAGTCTTAAGAAAAACCAGAAGATGCAGTTTCCTCCCCTGGGCTGGCCGCTGGGTGGGGTGGGTCTCTTTATCAGGATATGGGCATCTTTTAATCGTGTCCCATGAGTGCCTCCCTTTTCTACAACATGCAGCATACTCTGTTACACCTCAGGTCGTTGCAGGTGAGGAAAAGCACTCCTGGGAAAGTATTTATTTGGCATGCTATATTTTCAGCAGGTTTTTAATAACCTGACTAGTAAGTCCCTGCTGGGCACCCAGAAATGAATGGATCAGTTCAGGAAGCCTTGTGGTGAATTTTTCACAGGCTTTCCTGATGCCAGAAGTGGTACATCCAGTGTAAATGCTTCATTGTGTTCTGCTGCTTTAGATCACACTTCTGAAGGACAGTGCCTTTGATTGAATTTGTCACTTGGACTTGAAAGTCTTGCTGTGCTATGCACATCAAAAAGAATTCTGGCCATCTTAAAATTGTTGCACAAATTACTTCTGCAAGCCGATTTTATTCTTTCTCTTTACTTGGGGATGACTGATAGTTTTAGCAAGGTAAATATTTTACAAGGAGATCTGCTAGTTTGTGTAAACACTGAAGGCAAGACGGGTAAATAGTAACTTGTGTTTTATATTTTGCATCTGTTTGCAATCAAGCTCTTCCTTTTTTTAGATGTTATTGTCAGAATGAGATTGGGTATGATCTCAAGGCTAGGTAGTTCTGAGATTCCAGTCTCAATTTCAGTGCTTTTTTTCTTGTTTGAACCAAGCCCAGCCTTAGAGGAAAACCAAATAGCTGCAGTTCTGTACTTGATGACTAGCTTTAGATGCCTAAATGATTGATTAACTAGCCTCAAGCTGTATTCTTAATGACACTTTGGTCTGATGGCTTACATATTCCTCTAGCTAAATCTAATATGTAACAGCATTTAATTCGAGGGGTAAGTGGGGTAATTGAAATCAAGATTAAGGAAACATTTAACTTTGCAATATTGCTTTAAAAGATAACTGTGAATGTCTGTTTTAGTGTTGAATTACTAGCTATACAATTCTCTTTTAAGTGGAGTTTCAAATGCACATTTTTGTGACTAAGGGATTGGAACCAGTGTGTTCACTGCTGTGAATTTATCCCAGCTTGCTGTGAAAAACGGGCTGTAGTTACTAACACCAAAAGTAAAAGAGAAGGTATACAGATAATAAATTAGCCATAGAAAGTTAATGCACTGTAGTGAAAGTGATAGATTGTTGCACTGAGTGTCTGTCACTTTTAATAATTGAGGCTATGTATAGTTTATTTCAAGAATGCTTAAAATCCTCCCCTCCCTTCTAATCTTGGTCTTAGTGCTGCTTCAAAAAAAAAAAAAAAGCCAAAATAAAATTCATATTGGTTTTGTGTTTGATTGCTATAAATCACCAAGATATTGTGAGTGGTAGTCCCACTGAGGTTTGAGGCAACAGGAAGAATGAGATGTGCATTTACTTTGGAGGACTTGTCCAAATAACCTAAAATAACACCAGTTCAGAATGAAGGAATTGGTAAAAAATCTCCTATAGTTCTTTTGTGTCAAAAAAGCTGTCAAGTTAAATTAGTGCCTAACTTTGAGGTCACTTTCTACTCCTTAATTTATTCTTAAGCCATTGAGGACAGTGTTTGTGTCCTCAGTCCTTGTTCTCAACTGTTATTTTGTGTGCTGGGAGCACAGAATATTCCTCCGTCATCCTGGTCATTGATTTGTAATGTGCTGTACGATGTGATTTATAAAATTGCTCCACTGCATATTTTTAAAAAAATGTTTGAGATCATCAAAATCCGTAGCTTCCTTGAAATTATTTACTAGCCAGGGGTAAAGGATCAAATGACAGGACACCATTGATTACAGATTTTCTATATATTCCTCTGGTTCAGCTGCTTTATCTGTGGAATCAGCCAAAATTTCTCAGTAATGTTCAACATTTTTATAAGGATATTGTTTTTGCTTGCTTACAGCTATTTTTTCTTTTCATCTTCGGATGAACTGTAATACCTCCTTAGAAAATGGTTTCTGTGCTCTTTTGTGCATGCACATGTTTCTTTCTTAAACCCATTTCCAAGGAAAGCTAAGTGAGAAAACAAACTTCTGTCCTTTTCTGACCTGGCCAGAACTCTTCTGTGCACGTGCTGTGTTGTGGAACCCAGACTGCTGACGGAATTTCTCTGCCTGGATACTCACTTGCCTGATGGATAGATGTAGCTGCGCTGGGATCTCAGAGATCCAGAGGGGAATGTGGCCTTGACAGGACTTTTTAAGTCACTGCTTTTAAAGACACTACTGTGTCTTCTCAGAAGGAATGAAGGCACTCTTGGATTGTATTTAGTAACACTTCATCAATTCTTGCAGTTGTTGTTACGATCTTTTTTTGCTTTGTGATGTTCTGAAGAGTGCTCCATAACAATTTTTACTCTTTCCTCATTCACTTAGATTCAGCAGAAGATACATCCACTCCCACTGACTCAGACTTGGGAAAAAAGAGCACGAAGCAACAGATAAAAATGTGGTTCAGCCCAAGAAGCAGGAAGGTTCGATACGTCCTGGACAGGAATCAGGCTGAGACTAAAAGCAATGACCTTGGTCGAGACACATCTTCAGTTTATGATTTCTTTCCTTCCCCTCCTCACGAAAAACCCTCCAAGCCAACAAAAAGACCAACCCAGAGACAGATTAAGAAGATGAAGAAGAAACATCTAGCAGACATTAACAAAGTGTGGCGCTTAGAGAAACCTGAGCAGAAAAGAGCTGAGGAGAGCACTCCCAAAAAGTGTGTGACCATCTGCAGTCAACCAGTAGTGCTGTGCACTCAGGAACCACAGAGTCCTGAAGAAAGACCTCAGCAGGAGTCTGTAAAGGAAGCTGACTCCAGCAGTAATACAGAAGATGTGGAAGTTCTGCCACAGGTAGAATCCCCAGAGAAGAAAGATAACAGCGGGGCTGTGTGCTCTGCACCAGATAGCAAGGACAAAAATTGTGCTGCAGAGACATTGCTGTCAGTAGAAAATGAAGTTATGCCTTTGAAACGTGAAAGGGAGCAATCCAGACTTCCGGGTACTCCTCAGTCTAAAAGAGCAAGGAGAAGTGAGAGGGGCATTCCTGGGAAGTCAGGCAGGCAGGTCGATGGCATAGAGGAGTCACTGCAGGGCTCTCCCATCTCCCCAGCCACTGAACAGACACCAGATGAGATTTCTTCCTCTACATCCAAACTCACTGACACTGGGATGAAGACAAGAAGATCTGCAGCCCTTCAAGCAATAAACAGTCCTTCCCTTTCAGAATCTCCCTCTACCCCATCCACTTCTAAGACTTGCAGTGGAGTAGCATCACCACTCAGTTCTTCTGTGTTGAAATCCCCTGGTGGCAAAACTATTGCCAGAAGAAATTACAAGGGAGAGACTTTGCTCCATGTTGCTTCCATCAAGGTAGGACCATCATCTTCTAGTTCAACTTTAAGTAGAGGTTTAAAAAGATAATGTTGTTTTAAAAACATTCTGGAAACCAGTTACTTCAGAATATCCTATTTCAGGGAGGGAAATCTTGTTTTGTGATCTTTTTCTTCTATGTTCATTGGGAAGTTTCCAACCTGATTCTCTGATTTCATAAAGAAATGACTGTTCAAATGATCAAAGATGTTTGTACTTGGAAACTCAAAGCACTACAGTGTCAGTTATTCCTGTGAGTTCTAGGAAGTGATAAGCATTTAAGAGTTTTGGCCTTGCGTGCCAGAAAGCTGTCTCTGATTTGTCATAAGGAGTTTAGGAAGTAGTGACCTTGATCAGTTCAGTCTGAGCTGGCAGCTCAGCCAGGACAAGATCGGAGTTATGTACATAAAAATGACTCTGTGAAACATTAGTTACCTATTCTGTGAGCACTGAGATCCACCACCTGATGCAAGTGTTAGCTCAAGAGGAATGAGGTGCTGCACCCTTTGATTCCTATGCTCTGGAGAGAAGAGACACAGTTGGGGTGTTCTCAGTTTTATGGAAGATCAGTATTATTCTTGGAATGACAGCTATCCCTCATTATGCTGTTAATATCCTAACCAGTTCCTGGTGTGGTAGAACTTCATGGCTTTTCTCTTTGAGGGGCTGTCCTTGTCCATTACTTTGTAAAAGCTGGGCAAAACATGTCCCACTCATGGCAGCTCCCTTCTGAGAGATCATTTCAAAGAGTCTGTAGTCTGGCAATTTGTACTTTGTGCTAAAGCATAAAATACAGATGCTGTGTGGTTAATAAACTGCATATACTGGAAGAATTGATTCCTCTATAAGCACCTGACATTTATACAGCACTTGTGTCTGGTGAGACAGGCTGTTCTTGATAAATAACTGTGTCCTCTTTCAAAGGCATTCTAATAAGCCACTCCTGCTGCACGAGACCTTTCTAAATGGAAGTGTCAGCTGAGCTGAGTTCAAATCTCATATTTGATGTCATTAATATGGAATTAGGGGGGAGAAAATGAAACGTCCTCGCAGGACTCAAGAGCTTTAAAGGAGAGCTCTCCTGTTACCTCTTGTCATAAGTCCTACATATTCCTCTTTATTAAAACACTGTTTACAAATTACCCTTCTGTGATTTTCTGGGAATTTGTACTGAATACAGTCATGACTGACTGGTTCTGAAAAAAATGGATCTGCCTTGACAAGTTTGCACACAGGTATGGTTTCCAGCAGTATCCCTGATGCTGCTTTAGAACACAGGTATTTCATCTAAGGAAACAGCATCCCTGCAGCTTGCTGACACTTGGGAGTATTGGCATTTTGGTGATATGCCAATAAGGTGGTTTTAAATTGCAAAGCATTTTGAAGATAAATGAGGAAAAATTGCACAGTTCATGCTGTAGACAAAAAGGATAAATGTGTTCTGATCATTGAAGTCCAGTGGTGTTGCTGGCACTCCTTACTGGCATTGGTATAGCCAAAAAAATGCTAACTTCCAGCTGGGGTGTGGGCAGTGGGATGGACTTTTTCAGTTCTGTGTGTGAGTTCCTTTTGGTGTGGTCTTTTGATGTTTATAATTATTGAGCTAAAGTGGGAAACAGCTTCTGTTGCTCATTAGTTCTGCTGTGGTTTTTATCCAACAGCTCCATATTCATTGAGGTACTCATTAGCAAAGGCTTATGTAGCTAGATAGGGCTTCAGGGTGATCCCAAAGTTTGCTTGGAAAATGAATTAAAATAACACGAGGAAAGTGATCCCTTGGTTATGATTTTTAACTTGCAGGAACCTCTGTATGAACTGATAAAAGTTTTTTGTCAAACTGGTCTTGAAAATACCAGGCTTTATCCTCGTTGTGTGGGGTTTAGATTTGTTGGTTTGAGTTTGGTTTTTTTTTTTCCCCTTCAAATTAGTTCTGATTTTTTTTCCTGAAAGAAGATTTTCTCTTCCATTTTTATTTTATGGGCAATTTTTTTCCTTGTTGTTTTCACAGCCAGTAATGCTTTTCCATGTGTGTAAAGGGAAACAAGACTTGTAGTTGCCACCCTCCCCCAAAGTAAAACGAAGACTAATTCTCTGAGACTTCATTAATTATAAAAACAAATCTGTATTTCAATTGACTCTTAGGATCAAATACCCAGAATTTAATTAAAGCCAACTGAATTCTCCCTTTTTTCTTATTTAAAAGAGATCACGAAGAACTTAAGCAAGCATGAAAAGCAAGAGTGTTGTGCTGTTTCTAATGATTCTGAGGGATTGTCCCCATTTACTGCTACTAGTTATTATTTCACTGAAATCAAAATGGTTCTCCAGAAAGTTTCTAGTGTGGATGAACTTAATGCTGAGTTAAGCTAATAAATGAAAATAAATGTGGCTCTTCCTGTAGCAAACAGCAGTCGTAGTTGTTAAAGGAAAATCCCAATTAGTTAAAAAAAAAAGTGTGACCTGTTCAACTCCAAATACTGTAAACTAGTGGGACATTTCCCCATCAACAGCCCTTCCACATGGGAAGTTTTTTACAGCAAGAGAACAAATTTTTCCCAGGACCAGTTCTTCCATGGCAATTGAATCCCAGCACAGCGCCGCTTAACGAGTTAGTGCAGGGAGCTAAATCTGCTGTGGAGAGAAGAACTCATCAGTTCCTTGGCACTGCATTTCAGGTCTGGGTGGTGCCTGTGCTTCTCTCCTGCCCTGCTGAGGGAAGTGATGGGGCAGAGCACAGTGGAATTGTGCCACCATGGATCCAGAGAGAGGGACAGTGAACTGCGACTCAAGAGGGTAACAGAGGACCTTGGCAGCAGCTGCACTTGTTACAAGGACTGGATGGGAAATAGTCAGAAGGTTGGTGATGCTTCAAGTTAGAAGGAAGTAAGGAGTTGTCCCTCCTCTGAGGAAAGAAGAATTTGCCTCTATGCAGAGCATTTGCTTAGTTTCAAGAGAGAGATGGTGAATTTCAATCAATTTTAGTTTCCTCCTGTTGCAGGGACCCTTTAGTTTTGACAGCTCTTGATGGCTTTCCCTCCTTGCACTCTCAGGTGGGCTCACAGAAGGGCTTTAGCTGTGGCTAGCCTGCTGTGCTGGACTCTTCAGGGTCATTATAGTTAACACAGTAAACTAACTGAGATAATTCCTTCTGAGCCTGTGAGAGTGCTCCTTCTATTGCTTTGTTACCAGTTAATGACACATCAGGAAGGAGAGAAGAGATGTTGTGGTTTTGTGAGCATGTGATGGCAAACTTCAGGATGGTTTTTAAATCTCATTTGCAGGTGTCTGACCTAGTTAGCCCTGCTTGAGAGGTGGGTCACAGAAGAACATCTCCCCTCCTGGAGAAAGGAGGCCAAGGCAAATATGAAATAATGCAGTGGTTTCAAATGCAGGACTTGAGAATATGGAAACTGGCTGTGAGTCAAAGCAATCCATCTTCCCGAGTGCTGATTTGAAAGCCTGGAAACAAATTACCATTTCTTTTTCAATAATGCTTGGTTGTTACTTGTCTCATTTCTGAGACCTGGTAACTTCTTGCATGTTTTCTCTTTATTAAAGGTTAAGCATAGTTTCCTGTGTCTTTGTTATTAGGGAACGGTCAGCTGTGTAGGGAATTCTTTTGGAGTATTTTGAGGTGAGAAATTTGCAGGATCCTGGGAAGAGTTCACAATTCCTATAAGCTCTTTAATTCATATTTGTCTTCCTTGACCATATAGGAGTTGTAAATAATCTAGTTCCCCCACAGTCTAAACAACCAAATGGCATTGTGTTTGAAAGAGGAGTTTTTTTGGTTCATTTGTTTGACCTAAAGATTGAAGTTGCGTGATTAAATTTGTTACTGAAGAAAGAGCTATTTGGTTGAAATGGTACAGGTTTTTAGCTTCATCTTCATGTACTGTCCTAATCCTTTGGATCTCTCTCTTTAACTGGCAGAATATGTTTTCTGGTAGACTGTGTTTTCTGGTAGAATACATCTTCATTTATTAATTTGACTTTCTGGTGAAAAAATGGAATTGATTAATGGAAACTGTAAAGGGCAAAATGGAGAAAAAAGAAAACCCTGTGAAACAGGACTGAAAGGACACTTGCAGTTCTTAACCTTATATATTAAAATCAGGACTTGAGGGAAAAGAAAAAGAAAACCTCCCAAAACCCTTGTGTAAGCCAGGTTGAAATGGTTTTCTGGGCTTATGCCAACCGTGGCTACAGGAGCTAAATTCTCCTTGGGAGAAGGAAGTGCTAAAGCCGTGTAAATGCTCTTTGCTGTCTCATCTGCTGCCGGCCCCAGCTCTGCCAACAGATGGCCCCAGTGCCTTTCCTGCTCCTCTGGTATCCCCAGCTCCCGGTGCCGGGGAAGAGCAAACCTGGGGCTTTACTGCCTTGTCACTACAGCTGAGCCTTGTTATGAGCATAAAATATCCTGAGCTTTGTTTCTTCCAAATGGATAATTCTGAATTCTGCACTAGCTCCTGCCTCTTCAAGAGCTGGATGTAATCCTTCATTGATAATTAGATTTCAGAATAAACACTTGCCTCTGAATTCTTAATGGTAGGAGCATTTTTCTACCTGTTGTTGGCCTTTGTTGTTCTCCCTTTCTGAACTAGAAGTGTCTCCACGTTTCCCCTCTGTTGCTGCAGACTGCTAAGATGGTCTGTCCTTGTGTCCCCTGGTTATGGCTTCTTAGTGGAGTCTGTGATTTTCCTGCTGCATCAAATATACACAAAGAACTAAAATTAATTTCAGTATTAGTCAAAGCACATCTTTATGCAGCATGTTGGAATTAGTCATTCCATACTAATAGGTGTAGTTTCTTCAACTCTTTTGTGGAGGGAAGACGTGGAATTGAGATATTTATGTCTGGGATTTGCTCCTACACAGTCCTTACTCTTTCTTGTTTAGGGTTTAGCAAAGCATTGATTAGCTTATGAATGTTAGTAATTCCATCAACTTTGATAGAAGCGGACAACGTAAAAAATAACCAAACCACTTTTTTTTTTGCTCTTGAATCACAGTTATTTGGCTTGTATTTGGCTTGACTTGTCATCTAGACCTGTTGTCAGCCTCTGGAAGATCCAGGCAAAAGTCAGAGGCACCTGTGGCTGGATTTGATGATCTTAGAGGTCTTTTCCAACCAAAATGATTCTGGGATTGTGGTCCTGCTTGCAAGATGGACTAGATAATGTGTCTGTTAACGATCTGCCACTTGAAATTTAGTCTCCTGCTTTTTTTAGCTAAATGTTCACATTGTGGTGGCTGACTGAAGAGCCTCTGAGGACACAAAAGGCACATTCTCCTGGCTCTGTTTTGTTAACATCTCTCTTGCACTGCTGATTGGCAGCGCCCATGCAGTCACTGCGCAGCTCATGACAGCTTTCTCTCCTCGCTGTCACTCTCAGTGATCGGTGCTGCTTGTAGGGAGCAGGTGCCATTTACAGATGACATGATGACAATATTTATCTTCTCTAAGCAGCAAAACACCAATTTTCTAATTTTGATGTGGGCCTGGATTTAAGTCAGGGGATGTTGTCAGTGCTGGTGTCCACACCAGCAACATTTCCTTTGATGAAGCTGCAGTGATGTTTCACAAATCAATGCTCACATAACTGATCTGAAAAGCTGTGATAGTATCTGATGCCCACACAAATTATTAGCTGTGCTTGCTGCTTTAAAGCAGTACTCCTGAAATGCCAAACCCTTTGCAGTACATGTTTGCAAACTGAACTTTAAATGATAAGCTCAGCTCTCGCTCATTATAGATAATTGTGTGTTCTCTCTGTCGGGAAGGATCCTAATGCTGTGCGCTGCCTTGGCTGCCTCTGAGTAACTGCTCAGGTTTGATGTGTGTCTGTTACCTTGCAACCACAAAGAGAATTGTAGCTGCTGCTGCTACAATTCTGTAATTGCTTTGAAAGGTAACATTTTACTGGGACATCCTGGTTGTGAATATAAATGCATGAAATTTATCTCTGATGTGTTAATTTGCTTGATGGTTGTAAAGCCAGTGAGTCTCAGCATTATTTCAGTGAACTTTGAGTTCACAGTTGTTGCTTGCTGGATTCATTTCTGCAGAGCAGTCTGTCTTAATATTTTTTCTAATTTAAAGAGTAAAGATTGAAGCGATTTTGTTTTTTCAAAGAGTTTCTTGGTAACAAAATCGGATTAGGTTTGTTTTTATTGTATTTAAAGTTTAATATAATACTCTCTCACCTTTTCTAAGGCATGATGTGAGTAACACCTAGAAATTCCTTGACTTTCCACTGCTTAAAGGCATTAAACTTGATATGTATCATGGATTAAATTTCTCTCCTTCAGATCTTTTTTTATATTGTATATTTGGCCTTGGCAAGAGCTACACACCAGTTTATGTATTAATAGTCTCTTCATTTGGGATCACAGTACCTGGTCTAGGCAGTGTCAGCAGTTGTCTTGAAACACTTTATTTTGCCTAAAAGAATAAGAATTGAAGCCTGCACTGCAGAGATCTCCTTGCCTCAGCCTCCACAGGCACCTTCTCCTTACCTATTTATAGCTGCATCTGGATATTCTCCAATCTTATTACCAGCTTTGCTTTTCAGGGTGTCAAAACCTCTGATTCACAAATTCTGCCCTTTTGCTTCCTTTGCCTCATCTCTATGAGCCACTTTTCTGTAGGCTCTGCGTCAGTTTCCACCCTTTCCACACCTCCTTGCTTACAGTGAAAGCTGAATAATTTGCTTTTTGGAAAAAAGCAAATTAAAACTATTTTGGTTGATAACTGTCAGAGAAAGTGTCAGTGAGATTCAACATAAAGTAGTACTGCAGTGTTCAATAAAACTCTTTTCCTTTGATGGAAAACCAAATTTCTAGAAGCTTCTCAGGCTTATTAATTTATTTCACCTATGTTTTCAGCCAGTTATTTAGATTAGCTTGAAAAAAAATCCAGTCTGAAGGACAAGGAAATTCTCAGTAAACGTTCCTGACTTTAATCCTTGCAGTTTGACTGTAGTGGACAGTTTGCAATTAGCAAAAACTTTTCCCTTTATATTGAATTAACTCTGTTACATGCATAGTTTTTATCTAGAAATATGTACTTGAGAAAAATATGTGGGTGGTTCTAAATGAACAGCAATGTTTAACTGTGGTCTCCAGATCAGTTGAGCTTTTGTTATCCTTAGAATATGTACATGGAAGGCTTGTATCATTATATTTTTATTGCAGCTACATTTATAACTGGGCATCTCAAATTTGTGTTGTATCTGTGTATTTTCTTCATTACCTTTTCGAACCTCTGTTTTTTTCCTGTGTAGGGTGACTTAGCAGCCGTGGAGGAGCTGCTGAAAAATGGAGCAGATCCCAATGTCAAAGATAATGCTGGCTGGACACCACTGGTGAGTGTGGGAGGCTTCTTTCTGTCATCTGTCTTCCAATCAGATTTCACTTCATCCCTCTGTTCCTCTCCAATATTATAGTTCCCTTAACACATATAGGTGACAGAGAATTATGCAAAATGAAGAAGTGATGATAAACAAGGTTAAAAGAATTCATCAGCAACCACTGACCTGTCCAGGTGTCATTCTCCTTTGCTGGGGTGTAGGGCAGGCCACAGAATCAGTCAGCCTGTGACTCTGCAAATGCAGAAAATACAGCTAGGATAACTCGAAAATGATCAATTCCAAACAATGTTTGTATGTAATGGGTTCCTAATGTCCTCGGTGGTTAGGAAATATATCAAGTAGTGAAGTGAAAAAATTGCTCGATTGAATTACGGAAAATAAACAAAAGATTCTTTTCAACCATGAAGGTTCTTTTCTTCCTCTCCTGCAGGATATTCCCAATAGCCTGTAATCTGGAGAGTTTTGTTCCCTGTGGTCTAATCTGCACACAGTTGGCCTTTGTTCATGTTCTGGTTTTGAAGAGCAAAACCAGTGAGACGCTTCAAGTCAGAAATACAATTTATTAGGAAAAGGGAAAATAAAACAAAGAGGAAACAAAATACATGGAATAAGGAAAAAGAAATTCACTGACAGAGTCAGAATACAACCTGACACCCTGTTGGTCAGGGTGTTGGCAGCAGTCTACTTGCAATGGTGGCTGCAGCCCTCCTGCAGTGGCAGATGTGGCTCTGGTGGAGCAGTGATCCTGGAGAAAGGTGCAGGTTTCCTCTGAACTTCCAGTGGTGATGGATGGGCCTGGTCTTCCTCTGAGAATCCAGTGGAAAAAGCTGCTTTGGTGTTCCAAATCTCAGGTTTTTATCCAGGTAGGAATGCTTGGCTCCTCCCCCTGGATGGAGCATTTCCCAATGGGATGATGGAATTTTATCAGTGAGACTCAGTGGCCCATGAGCAGCAGATCTGTCCCTGGAGGGAGGATGGGTCCTGGAGGAGATAAGGAAACTGCTCTGGATGGTTTCTTATCAGCTGCTTATCAACAGAAGATCACATCACTACCCCCATCCCAGTTCTAACAGATGGTAATAGAATAACACACCCCTGATTATCTTTTACACTGCAACCCACGGCAGTTCAGTTCTCAGGGTGTTTTGTTAGTGCAGGTTAATTCCCGTCAGGAATGTAGTGCGGTATCCTTGCGCCACCTTCCCTGGCCATGTGCGGAGCGCTTGGCAGCGACCGAGCCGTGAGGGGAACACCTCCTCGAGCTGTGCCTCACCTGAGTGTCCCCCTCGGCTCTCCCCCCAGCACGAGGCGTGTAACCACGGGCACAGGGAGGTGGTGGAGCTGCTGCTGCGGTGCCGGGCGCTGGTGAACACCACGGGCTACCAGAACGACTCTCCGCTGCACGACGCCGCCAGGAACGGGCACGTGGCCATCGCCGAGCTGCTGCTGCGGCACGGCGCCTGCCGCGACGCCGTGTGAGTACCGCAGGCTGCTGCCGCCATTGCTGGCTTCCACGGCAAGGGGTGTGCCCAACACTGCAAAAGCCATTCTGCAGTGAGGGATCACATCACTGCCTTTCTCTGCCGCATGAGCGCACGCCCACGTGGCGCAAGAGGAAGTGTCAATGGACACGTGCATGTACTTGAGTCTGCCAAATTTGGTGATGTGAGTGACATCAGTGTGCCACAGCTGCAGGGCTTTCAGCCCTCTGGGGTTCACTCGTGCAGGCAAAGGTTTCAGTGAGGCTGTGACAGTCAGCACAAGAACTGACAGTATCACAAGCCTCAGTCACTGTTAATTGGAAGTGCTTTTGGAGAGTATGTGCACTCTGATGGGAAAAGTCATGTGCCGCTCTGGCTTGTGCCATCCTGTCAGGCTGAGGTGGTATCCATGCAGGGTTAGCTAACCTGTCAGCCCCGTGTCGTGGTTTAGGGCAGATTTGGGAGAGACTCTCCAAAGGGGGCCCCTTCAGAAAACAAATCCACACGGCCCCTCCCCCCCACCAGTCCCGGAAGAATTCCTCGGAGAGTAGTGGAAAGAACCTGTTTATTTAACAGACACAGGACCCCCCAACACACAAAATGAACAATACCCGGTGGTACCAGTCTTTCACTGCTCTGAAAAAGATGATAAATTCAGAAAGTCTCTCTCAGGGGTGGTTGCTTGGTTATCAATCCCTCCGGCGCTGGGGCAGCTGCTGCATCCACAGGATGGAGACTTTCGATGTTCCCAGGTCCCAGTCTGGAGCAGGTTTGAGTAGGCCCAAAAAGGAAAGGAGAAACAGTCCAGGAGGAAATTTGGACTCTTAGGTGAACTAGCTAATGAGCAGGAGCAAGAGCCTGAGCAAAAAGCAAGAAAGCAAAAAAAAAAAAAAAGCACTAGGACTAGGTATTGCCCATCTCTGTGTCCTGCCGGCCTTGGGGGAGAGGCTGATAGCAGAAACCAAAACAAAACATTCACTCTTCAGACACAGTCTGAAGCACAGAACATGATATCCAGCAAAAACAGCACACATGAATGGGGATACAAACATCATAACGTCACCCTAGGACACCCCAGCATTACCTTCTGCTAGGAAACCTGGCAAATTTGTGTGGCTCTGTATATACAGAATGTAATATGAATGAACTCGTGTCTGAATTGCACACCTCAAGGCTCTCAACAGCTGAAACAAAGCTGCATTGTTGACTTCCTTGAGGAGAGAGCAATCCAAACGTTGAGTTATGTCTGCAACATAAGCAGAATCAGTGACCAAATTCAAAGGTACTTGAGAAAATGTTTGGAATGCCATAGTGACAGCCTTTAATCCCAAGTGGATGTTCAGTGGCTATGAAGGAGAGCTAGTGATAAATGTGGTTTATGTCAAGTGAGGAAGTGGGTGTTAAGTGTGTGCGCTGCTGTGCTTACATCCTCCTTTTCCAGGTGGGTGTTTCCTTTTCCTTTTGGCTTTGTCCTAAGCTTCTCTGAGGAGGCCTGAGTCATAGCTGGAGTACTGGAGACTGTAGTAGGAAAGTAGCATATGCTCACCCTAATCTTACACTTTCCTGTTGGCATCTTGTTATAGCTACTGTCAGCTCTAAGATGCTGAGCTAGATGAGTTTTGAACTGCTACAGCTGTTTTTTGTCTCTTTACTTTCACTGCACTACTTGCTAGCAGAAGGCATTTTGCTCCAGTCTCTTCTGTTTTCACAAATTACATAGACACAGGCAGAGATTTGAGAATGTTCATTTTTGCCTTTCTGGATCAAAGCACTAATCCTTAGTACACCTTTTTAATTAAAAATAAAAAGCAAAGTAATATTTTCAGTTGACTCTTCTGTATAGTTAAGTCTCCTGAAGATTTTGGCATTTGTGTACAGGAGGTGCTAAAGATTCTTTCAGTCTATGAATAACCCTGCAACCTGTTGGTATTCCAGGCACTAAATGTAATTTTAGGTGTTGTGCTGCTGTTGTGCCAGGGCCTGTGTGTATAAGTTTGAGTCCAGTGTGAGTTGTAGAAACACACCAGATGAAGTGTGTATAGAAACACACCAGGATGAAGTCTAGCATGATACAAGTTTGTGGCAGCCACATGAAGAAGCATAAACAAAGCTTAATCACTTCAGCTCTCAATATTCCTACTCTTGAAGCTTACAGAATTAAGGTGCTTTGTGGGTTTTCATAAAGTCCTAATCTTGAATATATTAGAGTTTAAAAACCAGCAAGACAAAGCCAAAACAAGGCAACAAGCTCTCAAGACTTCAGCATGAAAAAGCAAAACAAGGATCTGTTGTTCACCTTCACTTTGTTCTTGAGCAGCAAGGACTGGTGCACCTGGAAAAGCTGACAGCTTCAGAGGTTTTCAAACCACTTGAATATGAGGAACTGATTGTGTGTCACGCTTACTACCACGTGTTTGTCTGGTGTCTGAAAGCACAGCACAGCCAACAGCTTTGTGGAAGGGTTTCAGCTGTGGTGGATTTGCACAGCCCGGGCTCCAAATGCCAGTAGTGGACTCTGCAGGGCTCCTGTTAGCCTTGGTCTCTGCTGCCTGTGCTCACACAGGGGTCAGGCTGAACCTCTTTCAGCTGATTCTACGTGAGCAAACATGACTCTGTTGAAACAGCAGCTTTTTAATCAGGGAAGGGGAGATTTATGTAAACCTTAAGCCCTGCTTTAACTTTTCACTGAATGTAGATAATGTTCAGTTAAAGTCTCTGAGAACAAATTTAGCTGCCATTAATCTTTGTGTGATTTGTCTGGGTGCAGTGGCACAAATTCAGTTCTGTCCATCCCTCCTGGAATAACTGAGGCTTTCAGATCTTCTGTAGGCTCTCTATCTCTGGCTGAAATGCCACCGTGTGAGTTGCAATTGCACTGATGATGGAAAAGGGTTGGAGTTTCCCCTCCCCTGTTTTTACAGAGAGCATTAGAGCCACAGAGAAATAAATGTACAAGCAAAGTGCTCAGGCTTGCTCTGCTGACCTCTCCCAAACACTGTCAGGAAACAACAGAAACAAAAACAGTCTGAGACTCCTGGGAATGCCTTGTGCCTCCCTTCCCTTCTCTGCCCCAGGAGCTTCCAGCAGTGAATGGTGCTGTGATCTTTCCCTGGATCGTGACTTTGCAAATCTTACCAAGGGTGTTTTTGCAGCCTCTGCCAGTTGTAGTCCTAATTAAGGAGTGGTTGATCTCGGCAAGTGGACTTGAACCTTCTTGCATATAGAAGGTTTAGTTAATTCTTTTTCCTAGTGGATGCAGCTACCCTTATTAATGGAGTCACATCTGACAAGAAGCTTGTTTTTCTTCAGTGCCTTTTTCTCCTAGATCCTTGAAACCAGCAGACCACAGTTTTAAAAAACAGGAGATGAGAATAGGCTGATCACTTAAAATGGTGCAATTATAGTTCATTTCATTATGGTTAGTTATAATTGGTCTCTTTGTACTTGATGCTCACCTTCACATTATTATTTTAGGTTCTTTACAATAGAAATTGAAGCAATGATGAGTAGAACTTGCATCTCTAAGGCTTATTTTCCTGAGGAGTGCCTTAACTTGAGAGGTGTGCAATGTGTGAGCTAAGAGTATAGCAAACCAATTTTGTCAAACGGATAAATTGGTCACATTTTAGTTCACTTTTTTTTTTCCTCTTTAGTGTATAAAACCCTTTCTAGTCCTTTTGCAGGCTCTTGAGGCTTGCAGTGAATTAACTTGCTGCCAAGGAGAGGGCCCTCCTTAATATGGTGGGATAAAGTGGTTCTTCTTTATCTCACAGGAGTGGAAAGAAAAGTTTGATTAGTTCACTCTGGTTACTTAAGTGTTTTACTTTAGCTAAGCTAAGTAAAATGTGAACGTGACAAATGCATTCAAATGTTACTTGGGACAACATGAAATATATAGCAGGAAACCTCACAGAAGTGACTGATGTCTTGCTGCTGTCCTAACAGTAGATTTAGCTCAGTTTTGTGTCTTAATGTCCCTTGTGTGCTGAAGAGTTAATCTACTGGGATGAAGACAGAGCTTGTGTTGAACAGCCTGCTTAGAGCAGTAGTTTTCAAATTTAGCAGGGTGCTCAGTTGTGCCAGGTGAAATTCATTTTAAAGGTGTGCAGTAATGACTGACAGCAGCTCCAAAGGCAGGTAGGACCCACTGGTCTGTGGAGGGATGTAGGATCTATCTGAAAGCAGCTTCAGCTGCCTCCTGAGAGACCTCAGTGGGTGTGGTACAACCCTATCCAAAGAGCTGAGGCTGTGCCATTTCAGATTTAGATATCAGATATTCACAAACCTATCAAGTGGGCACATTCCAAATGCCTTTCAGGCTATGTTTTTCTCCTTTCATATTAACTTGTAGTGCATTAAGAATAGCTCTATATAACAGGAAGCAGCCACATATCTTTTGGACCAAGCAAAAACAGATGGGAGCTTCTTCTTTTGCCAGAAATTAATCCTGGGATTTCTTTATTCCTTGGCAAAAAATTTCTTTTTGGAAATCTGTGAGATTTAATAGTCATGGCACTTCAGTTGTCCACAACTTCATTGAAGTTTTCACTGACTGGGAGATATACAAACTACGAATGAAAAATATTATATGGACCACTGGACCTATTAATTGTCCTGCTGGTCCTGTTATTTTTTTTACTTTAATCTCCTACACATAACTAATTTTTATTTTTATGGCTTTTTGTCAGTGTGCTTGAATTCTTTTTTCTCTGCTTCACAGCAAGCCAAGTGATTTGAAAAATTAGATCTGTGCTCTTGCAATTTCACCGTACTTCCTAAATGCTCTCACTCAAATGGGCTGTCTTTCCAGTTCTTCATGCATAATAAGTTTAGCATTAGTAGAAAGCATCCTCTTGCTCTATTTTTTTTAGGTGTAGTAGCTGTGAGTCTGCGCAAACCTGTGGGAATGCTTAGGGGCCGTGGTCCTCAATTATGAATGGCACAGGGACAAAAGTGGTCATTCCAGGAGGCATTAGACCCAGGACACTGATACCATTTTGTCTCCTTACTCTGAGTCAAGATAGTGCAGATCTTTGCTGCCTAAGTGCAGGACAGTGTGTTGAACTTCCTGCTGACAGTAGGTTAATTAAAATCCTGGCTCTGTTTGGATATCTCAGATGGTCTTTCTGGCTACACAGATTAGTTTTTCTTCCCTCTGTCAGGTTCAGGAAGGATTTCTACTGAGCACATTCTGAAAATGCAGGTGCTGCCTGGAGAGCCCTGTGCCAGTCAGATTTCCCCATGGGAGCTGGTGGGGCAGTGCACTGAGACCTGGCTGCAGGATTTCCTTTCACTGTTCGACTCTTCTGTGCAGCTGGGGCAAAACTTGGTTTGTGGAGCAGCTTAAAGAATTACAAAGCATTATGTCATTTCATGGGAAGTCATACTCTGAAGATTTGGTTGAGTTGCTCTTCACTGGGCTGCTTCTCTTTGTTCTCAGCACAGCCATCCTGCTCTTGGATTGGATTCGTTCTGGCTGTAACAGCCCTCTACTGGCTATTCAGTACCTTGATGGCTGGCTAACAGGAGGCTGCTTGCACCCAGGGGTACATCTCACTCTGGAATGTTTAAAAAAAACTTCCAGAAAGCCCTCTTGCATTCTGGTAGAAAGAAGGGTGCCTTGGGGACCTTGTATTCCAGCTTAAGCACCTCACTAATTTCTCTCTAGCAGAAACAATTGTGTCTTCCTGCTGAGCGTGGAACTCATCATGTGCACTGGACCCATTCCCAACAAACCCAGATTTGGAGGAGGAGCACGCAGAGTTATTGGTATTTCTGAAAACATTGTTTATGTGTTAGGGTGGACATAATGTGCATATCTAATTTGGTTTTGAATATTGGATTAAAATTCATCTTTTATTCTAAACAGGCTGGATGATTTCCCTTGTTCAGCTGGGTTGGATAAAGATGGATGTGAGCACCATTTCCCTAAAGCTTCTGTTTCCCACTCTTCTGCCTTACTAAAAAAGTACAAATATAGTTTTCATCCTTTCTCTTTGAAAAGCAAATTACAACACTGTCCTACTTGAAAATCTGTTGTTAGGATGTGTTTCTTGTATTGGTTTTGATTATGTAAACTCTCTTTTCTCCTTTTTCCGCTACATTTTCTCACTCTCCTTAAGCTCAATAATCTCCTTAGTTGCAAATATTCTAAACTCTTAAACCATCTCTTGTGCTGGTGTTCCTTTTTCAGACCTCAGCTCCAGTTTGTCACAATTTAACTATTCCACCTTATCATGCAATGAATAGCCCTTCATTCTTCAATGCTGCATAATGATGGGACAGCATATCACAATACTCTAGCAAGAAACAACTTTAGGAAAAAATTGCAAGTGAATACAGAAGTAGGAGCTGGAGCTCATTTTTGTACAGATTAATTGGCAAAAACTGTTCTGTATCTAACTGGGGTGGTTTATATATTTTTCTATGGTAAGCATTCATGAGTTTTTTTCCAACAGTCAGGAACCTTACTGTGCCTTTGGAGGGAAAAGCACTCCCAAATCTCTACTACTGACACGTGGGATTTCTTCCCTCTGCTTAGCTCACAGTGAAAGGTCAGCCAGCTAGTCTAAAGGTGATTTTTGGAATGCTTGATGATCTGTATATATATTTCCTACCACCCCTCTCTGGATGTATTGTTCAAGGGAACTTTATCTTGCAGCAGTTTGAGTTGAATATTGGCCTTATTTAAAGAAAGGGTAAGAGCTACCCTGATGATGCATGACAAAGCAGGAACAGCATGACAATATTTAATGGGCTGCAACTCCCAGGCCTGGGCAGGGATTTAACCAATTATCTTTCAGTCTGCAGCATTTGTATTACGCCTGCACCGTGCTCATTAGTAGCACAGAAGAGCTTGGGTCTGGCAATAGTGTGAAATGCCTTCCTGGACTCTTCTGTGGGGGGTTTTGTGGATTGTTGTTTTCCCCAGGGGCTGTGTTAGTGCACAGTGCTCAGCCAGGGGCACAGAAGTCAGACATACATTTCAGCTTAGTGCTGGCCAAAGCCCCCTGGTTAAGTCAGAGTGGAGACTCAATAATTGGAGCTGCTCTTTGGGCTGGATTGGGTTATGGCCTTGTGTGGAATTCCCTGTAAAGCTTCCTGGATTCCTTCTCTGTGCAGAAATGCGTGGCCAAAAGAGAGCTCTTCAAAGCTGCAGTGGTCTTGTGACCTCTTTAAATGTTTCATTGTTCAGTGCCTTAGCTTGCCAGGTTTCAGACACCGAGTCAGGGCTTTGTTCTCTTGACAAGCTTCCCCTCCATAACGAGCTCTTATTGTGCCTTTGGAGAGCCTGAGCTGCGTGAGGTGGGCAGAGGAGGATCAGCTGCAACAGCCATTATTCTCACAAAGGGCAGAGCAAGCAGAATATTTCCCCAGAGTGCTGGCAGAGGCTCCTGTTTGCTAATGGCAATGATACCTGTTCTGCAATTTCAGGCTTTCCTCCCCTCACTACTGTCCTGCAGCAGCAAAGTTGTGTGAAGAAGAAATTGAAGTCGTGGCTGAGCTTGATGTGTTTATAGCAATCACCTCTGTCTGAGGAGTGCTAAAAGAGGAAATCAGTCTGGAAGCGCAACTAATAATGATGAGATGCCACCTACAATCAATAGCTTTCAACAAAATTGGCAAACCAACTAAAATCTGACTGAATTGGCTGAAAGGTGTGCTGTGGAATGGTGCACTGAGGGAAAATGAGATGCATGCTCAGATTTTGGGAGTGCAAGGGAGCTGTGGTTCCCAAGTAGGAAGCAGATAGCTTTTCCCATAAAAGCACAGCCACCTCAAGCTCCCTTGTTTAATGCACTACTGAGAGTCTTCTGACGTGTCTTTTATGGCAAAGGGATAAGCCAAAAATACATTTCTTGGTTATATGACTGCAATGAAAGATTAAAGCTGAAATTTCTGGGTCTTGCAAATCATATCAAAGTGCATCTTGAAACGGTTTAACAGGGACTGTGGTTTATTTAACTGAACACTCTGCTCTGAACATCCCTTACTCCTCAGCTGAATGCAACAGCTTGTAATTCAGTATCCATCTGTCTTGGATGCAATTCTTACTTGAAGCTTTGTGCTTTTAGCTGAAATTACATATTAATAAGAAAGTGGGAGGGAAAGCTACCCAGCTAATATGCCTGGTTAGTTAAGAATCAAGTCACATTGTATTTACTTAAGCCCATCTGTGCTTGTTTTGCCAGTAATATATTTGGTCTGCGGCCTGTGGACTACGCAGAAAGCGAAAAGATGAAATCTGTGCTAATGTTACCAGTGAGGAATGAATCATTTTCACTTAACCAGCCCTCTGAGGTAAATGTCTGTGTGTGGGTTTGTTTTTGTGTTTTGCTTTTTAACAAAACAACAAGCCATGAGTTCTTCCTTTCAATATTGAAGGCTTGGATGTAAGTACAGTTCATCACCTGCTTTATAGGGAGATTTAAAAATAGGCTGAGAAGCTGTCTGGGACAGTATTTCTAGGATGTATGTGGAACACTGACAAGCTATGAAGTTCTGTGTTACAGCTTTATGTGGGAAGACAAAAGATGTTTCTTGTAATGTGCTTTTATTATGGGAGAACAAGCCTGTGTTATTCCTCAAGTATCAGTGCTTGAACTTTGCTATTGATGTTGTTTTTCTGCATATCTAAATTTGTTCTACTTTCCAGCCTGTCTGCAAGCAACAGCAGTCTTTGTTCCAGTGCTTTTTGTGTGCCTTTAAAAGGCTGTTCCACTGTCATCCTTTGTCCAACAATGAAAATATCAGCTCAGCAGCAGAAAATAGCTTTTGGGAGATTGTTGAGGGGTTTTTGTTTTTCTTCTCCTTTAGACAAAGACTTTTCAGGATTTGTGACAAGAATCAGATACTCAGACCTAACAAGTTACTGCATTATGAAATACTTTGTGCTTTCTAATAAACGAGGATAAGGCTGACCTGGCTGATAGAAGCAGCTCCTCTCTACTCCAGCCTATACAGCCTGCAATGATAGCTCCTCATTGAGGTCACAAGGTACCCAGTGGCCAAAAGTAAACTGTTGCAGCTAAGCCAGGACTAATGCAGCTGTTCCTCCCACCTGCAGCAAATGTGAGATGCAGCTCTTCTGTGCCAAACAAACAGTTTTGGTATTTGCATTTGCTGTGGTGTGTGTGCCAGGGGTTGGCTGCTGGCTCACATGGGTGACTTGTTCCAGAGCTTGAGGCTGTGGGGTAGCTGTTTCTCAAAAGTGTGCCTATGCTGTGGAATCTGGAGTATTTAGGAAAATCCAGGAGCTGAAGTATCCTACCCTTGTCAGCATAAAGCTCCTCTTACTTTGCATTAATACTACCCACATCAAAAATCCCACTTAAGCATTGGTTGCTTACAGGGCAAAATATTAGGGACTTTACTAAAAGGAAATGCAGGTATTAATTTTATAGGTTGCTCACTACCCTATCTGTTGTAAATACTTTGCTAAAAGTAGAAGATTTTACTACTTAATTGGGATTTTTATTCTCTTTAAACACTGCAGTCTGCCAGGCTGTTTATACAGTGATCACTACAGCTCTATGTGTGCACCCCAGTGTCTTTAAAAAGCACCAACGAGGGCAAGGGAGGAAAAACTCATCCATGAGGTGTTTTGGTACCTTGAATAAGCTAAATGAAGTACCTCTAATGTGAAGCTTTTTTCCTCTGGAGCTGATTTGTTACATGGAGATTTATTCATGGACCCTGTCCACTAAACTTGCCATGAGTTGTGTTTCAAAATGCTTATTCTTGAAGAAGAAAGCTGTCCAGTAAGGAAGTTGCTTTCCTTATGGTCCCAAATATTCAGCTTATTGCAGAATTTTCTGTTTATGCAGGCACTGAGCTCCAGCCAGCCAAGAAATGGACCCCTTGGCATACTGGGCAGCAATCTTAGTGCGGAGCAGAAGAAATTGTTGAACAAATTAGCAACAGTCCTGAAGGCCCAGAGGTGCACTGAATTTAACAGCAGAGGTATGGAGCCTTGTGGAAATGTCTCTGTCCAAATATAAGTAACTGCAGTTCTGCACTTTATTGTTTAAGACACTACCTGCAACAGAGTTTTTTATTGCTCCTGGGAAGTGCAGTTTCTGAAATCCCCGAGTTGTAGCCGTAGTGGAGTGATGGTGTGCTTTGCATGTAAACACATAGAAAGCTTATGTGGCTATCAAGGCAGGAAGTTTCTGGGGGAGCCACAGTTTGGCAGTTTATTGTCTGTTATTTAAAATCCCAAAGTCTCCTCTGAGGTCTCTTCTCTTTACACCTCTTTTACCAACTTTAAGGTCTCTGCTGGTGTGAGACATCCTGTAAAGTTTTTAGTCTCCAGATGGTGCTTTGAGGAAAGAGCATGGCATTGACTGAAAGTTTACATGTCTTCTCACATGCTACCTTTCTTCAGATTTTGTTCTTCATTAAGATTGGTGAGCCTAAATTATGGGGTTTGGTGGAGTTCTTTTCTCCTCTTTGAGGACCGGAACATTATCTTAATCCTTCCTGTTAGCTTTTCTTTGGAGTGCTTGTGAGCAAATTGCTAAGGTAATTTCCCCCTACCATCTTTCACTTCTGGATTACTGCTCCAGAATTTTGAGTGGAGTTCTGCTAGCTTTGTATTAAAGCAGTGAAATCCCGTGGTAAGATTCCTCTCAGGGTTAACTAGAACTCTAAAAGGATTGGGAAAAAAAAATGCTATCCTATAAACCAGAGCCTCATCTGAAGATTCAAGTGTTAGTGTAGAACTATAAAACCATGAGTTCCCCTTTTCACAGGAAGTGTATGCTGAAACCCACAAAATTTCTAATAGCTCTTTCACTAACTCGGATCATAGTCTCAAAAATCACCTCCTTATGCTGGAAAGAGTGGCTGATAAATTTTTATAGTCTGTTTATTCTTTAAATGATGATTGATTGCTTTTCAGCCAGGCATAGTTCTGATTTTCCTGTGCTTTTAGTTTTACTGATGTAATCTTTCTCCTAGTAACTCATCTTGTTATCCCTGATGTTCCAATGCCAAGTACTGTCAAATGCATGATGGCTGTTCTGACTGGATGTTGGGTCCTCAAGTTTGAATGTAAGTATTAAATATGTGGGACTCTTTGGGGTTTTTAAACCAGAAATTGTAGATGGGATTCCAGAGAAAATTGTTTTTTCAACAACTGTCCTAATACCAGTGCTATCTTGACACAAAGTGCAAGGGATTGTTTTCAAATCTCATGAATGACTAGAAATTTAATTGAATATATTTAGTGAAATATAACTACTACTTCCTTCGTACATGAGTGCATTTTATTGTTAGGTGTGTTGGATAGGTCATAGCCTAAGTATCAGAAGGGAGTGAATTTCTTCATTGCTACATTAAGACTCATTCAGAAGGTTATGGAAGATACCCTGGGAGAGAAGGAAGGATTTTATTGAATTCTAGGATTTGTTATGAGCAGTTTGTGTTGGAATTGAGAGGAGACTTTGACTTGCTGGAGATAGGTGCTCAAGGCCTGTGGGAACTGAGCTTTACATACAAGCTCAAATCTATCAAAGGTTGTAACTTCTAACCCAAGTTAGCATGCAGGTCAGGTTTCATGCAGTCTGTAATTCATGTTTATACAGTGCATGCTTTTCTGTACAGCTGTTCTGTGGACTTAGATCCTAAATTTTGAAGGGTTTTTATTTATTCTGATGTATTTCTTAGTATCTGCTTTCACAGTAGTTGCAAAACCCACCTTCTTCCCCTTGACCTTTATGGCTAAGTCCCTTTAGCTAATAAGTACACTACAAATGAGTTAATTACCCATGGAAAACTTACAGACAGATTTCATTCCAGTTTTCTACTGTGTGACTAAACATCAGAACATAAAGATTCTTTAATGGTCTGGATTTTCCGGTCACTGATGTTTATGAAGACACTGTGCAAAGCCTCAGAAGCTGCAAACTAAAGCATAGCATCAGGCTGAACACTGGACTCAGGGTGTTCATTTGGTTTCCAGACAGTTTGTTCCATGCTTTTTTTTGGGTTTTTTGAAGACTGAAGACCCTTTTTCTGTGGTGAATGCCTCAACAAGTTCTTGGCTTCACTCAGCCCAGAAGGTTTGCATACATTCTATCCTACATGCTTCCTTTATTTCATTTCCTCTTCCTGCTAGTCAGATGCTTAGAAAACTTCTGAGTGGTAGGGAGATTACATTAGTGAGACTTGAATTTAAATCTTCATGGAAGAACTTTCATATTTAGAAGTGATTGGAGAAAAAAATAAAAATAAATAGTCCAGAGGTTATTCAAGGAATATTTTTATGGGTTTTTTTTTTCTCACAGTTGAGTTTTATTTTATGTTGTTGGTACTGATTAGTACAATCCTGACTGCTAATGCTTCCAGCTTAGTAAGCAACATACTACTTAAAAGCGAGTGATTCTCCTCCCTAGTGGGAAATGTTAGCAATAACTCATGGGGTCTGATGCAGCTAAGTGCCTATAATTAACAGCACCACTCCATCTGTTCCCACCAGTCTGTTATCAGTCTTCTTCAGAGTCATTACAAGTTAAAGATTGTTATAACAAATAATGGGACTCCTGCTGATGGAACATTTGTCTAGGAAAAAGTGGTCCTTACTTTTTTCATTTCCATTTATCGTGGCTTTTTGACTTCTGTTTGGATAAGTTTCCTTAAATGTGATGCAAATAAACTTCCAAAAGTACGTGCATGTTCTGGTTATGTAATAAATTTAAGACGTTGTTTACAGTTCACTGTTCTAAACCATTCACTTAAAGTGAATTCATGTTGAAAAAATTCACTAAAATATTTGAAAAAACAAAGCTCAGTGAGGCACTTAATGAAATGCTGACTATGCATAAGGGAGTGTTTGAATTTTTTTTACTACAAGGTAAGCTGCGTTTGACTGTTATCCCTAAAGTTATATTTATAGACTACACATTATACCACTTCTTAAAAAACATCAGAAGCTTGCAAAAACAGTATTTCATTTGAGAGTCTCTTATGTTAACTCTTCTGTTACAGCAGGCTGTGAGTCTTTCTCTCAAAAAAAAAAGCAGTTTCCTTCTCTTGGGTGATTCTCCTGTTTCCATGTTCCTTACACACAGATCCAGCATCCATTCATGTTGGTAGAGAGGTACTGTGGAATTTTCCAGCACAGTTTGAGCTGAGTGTTGGAGAGCCATGATTTAAGTACATGTCCTCAGTTTTGGGGTTCCCTTTTGTCTTCAGGTGGGAGATTAGGATGAAAGGATGTCACCACTGAGCAATATTAGATCTTCACAGAAGAAAAATTTCATGTAACCAGTTGCTTTCCTACCTCTTTTGCATGTAACACACTGTCAGCAGTGCATCCACTTCCAAGGCAGCACAGAATTGAATTGAGGCAGTGTTGCCACAGTGCTCCTTGCCCTTGGCCATATCTTTCACTGGTTTCATTATTTTATTGCCTTTATTATTTCTGGGATGGTAATAGGGCACAAAGTGGCGAGTCATTATCCTTCTACAAGTGGGCTGAGACAAAGATTCAAGCATCACTGTATTTCCCCTAAGCTTTATGTGGAGCATAGAACAGTGTAATTAAAACCAGCAGAAGTCTTTAATAGCTTTTCAGCTTGGTTTTTTTTTTTAAAGTTATTGTCATCTGTTAAAGCAGGGAATGAAAAATTATCTCAGTAATGATATGCATTGAAACAAGCTTGTGTCAGTCCTGCCAGTGAAGTGTCTGGCAGAATTCTAAGCATCTGATTGCTCATTCCTTCCTCTGCTTTGCTTACCTGGAGCAGCAGCAGTGATTCAGCTCTGTTCATTATAAGGAGGCAGAAAAAACTGCTTTTCCTGTAAGGACTCACAACAACAGGGAGGTGACTGGAAGAGCTAGGGGACTGCATGACTGACATTTCAAGGTGAAAACATATTTCTGAATTTTCTATGCCCATCCTTGTTTAGGCTATTAGAGCAGAGGAGTGCAGACCTGCTTGAGCTGACTGCTCCTAGGGCTGGACTGTCTCTCTTTCATGCATAAACATCTTTTTAGGTAACTGGCTGATTCTCAGCAAAGCCCTCCCTCCTTGAAACACCAAAACTTTTGATCACTGGAGTTTCATGCTCTTTTTGCACTTAGAAACTTGCTTCATCTGCCTCCTACAAAAGAACTCATAGCTCTGAGAAGCTTTAGAACTCTCCAAAGTGCAGGTTCTGGTTTGTATTGGGTGTGCAGCTGAGGGCAGTGCTTCAAACCAGCAGGGGCTGAACTTCTGCACTCCCACATTGTCTGCACCTGCTGGAAAGGAGCTCTCAGTTTTACACTTTGAAACTGCTGGGGCTTGCAGAGGAGAAAATGGGTGTGAGAATATCTTCAGTATGGTGTCTGTGGAGATTGAAAGTAGATTGGTTTGAAATAAGGTCCAGAAGAAAAGGAAACCTTGGTGTTTCCAAAGCTTCCTCTGTTCTGTGTCACCCAGGTACTCAGTTTTCCATATTGGTGGAGTCCTTTGTTCTAGCTCCCTTCTGGTTTGAAGAAAACGTTGCATTAAGGAAGCCCTTTGTAAGGAAGAAGATGGGAAATACAGCCCCACTCATTAAAAATCCTGTGATGGGATGCAGAGGATGAGCACTCCTGGGGGAATTTAACCTGACCTTAGGAAGGGCTGCCTCCAGTCACTTTGATCACTCTAGAAAGCAGCTGTAGCCAGCAGTGTTTTTTTCCAAAGAAAATAGGTCATATGGGGCTCCAAGTGAAAGAATCATTTTCAAATCACATGCTGCCAGCTTCTGGGAATGTTTCAGGACTTCCTAAGCAGCTGTTCCATCATGTTCAATAAATACCACCTGGATTAACTTGTAAACTACCATTCTTAAGCAGATGCACTTCAGTCTCTGTGGGTCTTGTGTCATTTGCATGTGATGAGAGAACAGGCTGCTCTTGTTTCACCAGTGAGATCTGTACCTCACTCCATGGAAATCTGAGTCTGAAGTCACTTTATAAGCATATGAGACAGCATAAAAATTCTTTGCTGTAGCAGAGGACAATAATGCTGTTTATGAAGACAAACTGAAGCCAGCCATGCCAAATTCCCATAAAGCTTTCTCTCAGTTCAAATTTCTTCCTTTTCAAGGAAAAAAAAATTCCACCAGGCTTCACTCAATCTGCTTGTAAGTTTTAAAACCCAGTGCAGACTGAGCTAAGGAGGTATCAGTTGCAGTCTCTACTAGATTTTGGACGTGTAGTATTTCATCTTCTTTGTTGCTATCTTGTATTCCTAAATTACTTTTAGCCATTCTAAGAGATTTTTGGGACTAACCTCTGCTCTTTGCTTTATTAATGCAAATCCAACAAAACTCCACTAAGGCTAATTGAGTTACTGAGAGAGACCCCTGGGTATCTGTGGGTGATTACAACTTGTTCTTGGCAACCAGGTTGTTGGTTTTTTTTTTTTGTACTTCATTCTCTTCAATTTTTTTTTTTGCTGATGCAGTTAGTTTCATTACAAACCAATAAGACTTACATGAATAAGGATTAGAGGGCTCTGATCTTAAATTTTGCAAATAATGATTTCTTTTATTTCCAGTACTAGCAGCTGCACTTGTATCAAAGGTCAATTAGAGTGGACACCCTGTTTTAACCTGCTTGCTCCTTAGATCTCGAGGGTGAGAAGGCAGGGGCAGCTGCTCAGTGAGGTAATCAGGATCAGTGTCAGTAGTGATGCTTTACTGATCTTGTTAATCAGGGTTAAAAAATGAGCAGTGCTCTGCTTGCCAGACGTGGTGGCACCAAGCTCAATGCAGGTGCATTAAGCTCAAACTTCTTTCTGCCCTGTTTTCTAGGCACTTCAGTGCAGGCTTGGGTTTTGCTAAAATTTGGTGCAAATAACCTTGTTTATACCTAAAACTTGCAGGTGTAAAATCAGCTTTTTAAGAGGCTCTGGAGCTTGTGATGTTGGATATTTCTAGGGCAGAGCTCTGCATGACCCTTGTGCCCATGGGGTCTGGCCCCACAAAGTGCTGGGCCAGCTTTGTCCATCAGTGCCTGCACACTGACCTTGGCACTGCTAGGCAGCTCTGCTCCTAGAGAATTAAAATGCCACTTGCCTTCTTACAAGCCTTGCCCTTTCGTGGGTGACTGATCCAGCTACTGAGATTAAGCTAAAGGGCCATTAACACGTAGTTGTAATAATCACCCTCTTCTCTTCAAGGAAGAGAACATTGACAAACCTCAACAGCCTCAAACTCAGATGGTCCACAGCTCTTATTGGCAACAGTATCAAGGAATAAATCAAGGATGGCAGAGACCCTGTGCAAGTTGAACAGAATAGATTAGATTTTTAGTTGCTGGTCGAGAAGGCACAGACTGCTAATGTGTGGAGGAAAACAGCCCAACTGTGATCTCTGCCTCCTCCTAAAATTACAGGTGTCCTCTCAAATGTAACTTTAAGTTCCCTTCCATTTTCAGAAACCTTCTTTAGGGCTCTGTCCTTGTCCTTCTGAGATTCAGTTCTCTTTTGAACATTTTTTTGCATAAGTACTTAAGGTGTCCATCTCAGTTTCAGAAGGGAGATGGCATCCTGATCATTTTTTTAATTAGGATGATATCAATTCTTTTTTTCAGTCCATTCATTTGATCAGTGCCTTGGCATCAGGTTCTCACGGGTAACTTTTGAGTGCTAAAGAAATGAGAGTCTGATCTCAGGAGCTTTGGGAGTCAATTAAACATGGCTCCTCTTCGAAATCAAAGGGGGATTTTGATTTGAGTGATGTAAGGTCAAAAGGGCTTCTGGAAAAGTTCCTGTAAAAGTAGCAGACTGATATACCTGTGAGTAAAGTATGGAGTTTTATTTCCTTTTATATGTCCTCATAATCAGGATGGTACTGAGTTGGATGAAAAGACCGTTAAAAGGGAACTTCTTGTTACCCAGCCACTTATACATGTCAGCAGCTTTAAAATTAATAATGCTTCTGAAGGAAAAGACCTGGGCTGTACTGAATTGATTCAACACTCAATTTTCACAGAAAATAAAATCTCTAGCAGTAAAAAAAACAAAAAAAGCCCCCAGGTTGGAAGGGCCTGCAGTGGGCTGTAACCTTCTCTTTGCATCCCTGCTCTCAAGTGAGAAATTGGGATAGAATTGTTTTTAACACGAGATCATCTTGTGGTGGTCATACCATCTCCTGGAAGAATGGTAAAACTTGTCTATGCCTACTGCTTCCAAATGACACCATAACACAACCAGAGAACCTCACTTGGGCCACTGCATCCATTAGGATTCACTGCCCCTGAAAATGATAATGGAGATTTACAGATCTAGGAGCAAATGGTGGCTTGACACTAAGTTTTATGTGGAAGGGGGAGGGAAAAGAACAGGGAAATAACCTTTTTTTTTAGACAAATGAATATTGAATTAGGTAGAAAAATTACAGAGCTGGAGCCCTCTGGCATTTTATCTCAAATCTGAGAACAGGGACATGTTTCCCTTTTGTTTCGTTTTTTTTGTTCAGATATATGGCTTCTTTAATTCTTTTAATACAAATAGCATGCAGGAGTCATTGAAGAGAAAGGAGCCACTTGGCAACAATTCAGTCTGGATGAAATCTGCATTTAAAGGCCATACTGATCTCCATCACTTACCTTATTTTACTTTCCTTCTTGTAGTCAGGGATTCTTCCTCCATGGATAGATAATCCTGGACTGTTCACCTCAGTGTTGTAAGCACCTTCCTCACACACTGGTTGCTACTGATACCCATGTGTGTCAGAGCAATTTCTCCTAGGTCCTGTATGAAAAATTTGTTCACTAATTGAAAATGTATTTTTTTTCCATCATCAAAAAAACCCAGAGGGTCTGTTTCTTCCATGAAGGGGTGTGTGTGTGTAGGCTGAACTGTCGCCTCTTAAAATATTATATTGAAGGAAAATACCTTGACACTGAGAATTTGTGTTCTTGGCTTTTTATGCTGTGTGGAAAACCCAGCTTTTGTGTCACAAACCTGTTAAGACACAGATCTTAACATGACTTGTTTCTAGCTGGGGAAGAAAAGTTGAAATTAATGAGTGCTGATGGTGCAGACACTTGGCTGTTTGCGTGTCTCCAGGACACAGATGTGTGCCTTGTGGCTCTCATGGGCACACTGAGAACAGCCCACAGGTGGCTGAGTCTCTCTTGGAGGACTGTAATTTTGTGCCACGAGGAACTCTGAGGCTTTCAGGCTCCTCAGAGGACCTGGCAGTGTGCAATGGACTGACGTGGGTATGCAAGACAGACCTCACTGACTTTGCATTCTGTGTGACATCAACATTCCAGTAACATTAGTCACTTCCCTGACTTCATTTTTTTTTTTTTCAGGCAAGCAGCAGTTCAAAAAGACATTGTAGTCTTTTGTACTCATTCAATCTTTCATTACTTTTGTATCACATTTGTTTCATTTACTGATGCTGGCACAGGATGCTCTATTTGTGATGTACTTATTGTATAAAAACCTCATCTCTGTAGTGAAAGTCCTTGAAATCAAGCTTTTGATGGTGGATTGAAATAAAACATGCTCTTAATGAATAGACAGTTCCGTTCTTAAGATTAGATGAGACTTCTTCCTTTATGGTAAGTGGCACCCATTAATATCTGTATTTCCTTGGAGGGAAAGAATAGCAGTGTAAGTTAGAGGCACATTGACACAGGAAGTCTTGTTGAATTGTGGTGATTTAAAATAAATAAATAAAATGTGAAATAGCTTTTAGATTTATTTTTGACTTATGAGTACTGAAGTTATCAGTATTCATTGCAGTTATCAATAATGAATATGTAAGTTGCCTTTCTGGAAAATCCATGACTAGGTTTGCCCTTCTAGTTCATGTTAATTTTCCTTGAAGGAATGAACAAGTGCAAATAATCAATCTGATGCTTGGAGGGAGATACTTGCTGCAGTATTCAGCCAGTTGTAATTTTCTGTAGGGGTTTATCTTTTTTGATGTAAGCACATTGAAGGACTTCTGCTACCTAAAATGTGAATTCCCATTGCATTTTGTGAGTTTGTATGAACTGACAGCAAATTACTGCAAGTTTCCTTCAAGATCTCTCCAGATTAGATATTCCTATCCATTGGCTACTTACTGCCATGGCATCCAAGTGCCTTTGTCTGTGATATTTCTCTGCATAGCCTTGGGCTTTCTTCCTTTTTAGGGTCAACTTCCCACAGTTCTCTTTTGATTTTGCTCAGTTTATAGTTTTTATATACTGTGGGTTTCCTATTTTCCCAGGGCAAATAAGTTGCCTGAATTAGAAACAGGGTGCAAGGAGTGAGGAGGTGCTATAAAAGTTACAGCCTTGGCCACGTTGTAAATCCTCATGGAACCGTTTTCAAAATCAGCTTCGGAAACTTTTTCCTGGGTAATTCTTATTAATGACTGCAGTGTACATGCAGGCAAAATGTTCCATCCTTGAATGGGTGACCACAGCAATTCCTCTCCCCGGAGTGAGGTCAGGCAGTGCATTTTATGGACGTTAGCAATGCATTACCATCAGTGCTTTCTCCATTGCAAAAAAATAACTGGCCTTAAAACAAGGTAAAAACATGTTGACTCTAAAAGACAACCTCATTATGCAGCAGTGCTAACAGAAACGAATGCCACTGTTAAACCCCAGCATAAATCTCCCATTCGTGCTGATCCTGGAGACCTTGAAATCCCATCTGATTTGTTATTTGAGGCCGTAGCTGCTCAGGAGCAGCTTTGTGCTTGCCTTATAATTGCTCTTTATCAGGCAATTGTGTCCATTTCAGAACTGCCGTGCTGGCTCCCTATGCTGGCTTTGAGCTTCCCAGTCATCAGCAGTTTGACATTTGACATTAAGTGGTTGACCTTTAGAGGTTGAGAGGAAGAGCTAATAATTCCTGGTGTTTATAGCACTGATTTTAGCGTGATATTACTTCTTGCATCTTCAAGCACTGTTGTAAATTTTTTCGGGTTTTAAAAGCAAATTGCTAAAGCGCGCAAGCTTTGGGGCTGTGTGAACATAATGTAACAGTTTCATCTTAGCACAACTCCTTAGTCCCTAGAATGACATGCAAGCCTCTCTTAGAGCCTGGGGTGTCTAATTTTTGCCTCCCTTACTGTGGTTTTGGTAGGGGTCCAAGCCTGCCTGCGGAGCTCGGTTCGGGAACAAGAAGAGAAGTACGAAGTCCAAGGTGGCCCGCGGCGGGGGCGGCTCAACCAGGAGCAGCTGGTGGGTTTTACTGCTCCCCATAGCCTGGATTAATGACCTGGGGCTGGGCAGCTCTGCCCTTTGCCACACACAAAGGTGCAGGACGTGTAAAACTTTAATGGGCTCTTGTACAGAAAATTTGATTATGTACAAGGTGATCCAAAGAGCCGTGAACACTCATAAAGCTGTCATTTTTCTCCATTAGTGGAGATGTTGCTGTAACCTTGTCAGGGGAACACTGTATTGCACTCTCTGCATCACACCTGATGGGACAGGAAGTGATGTGCTTTGGCCTTCTCTGCTCAGCTTTGGAACACAGTTCTGAAAGAAAAGTAGTTTTATTACTGTTTGTTTCCATTTAGGGCCCTTTTTACATTTGACTGGGCTCATTCCTGGTTACTCGCTGGATTACACTGGAGAATTTATTAACTGCATTGTAACAGTAGCTGTAAATATTCCTAACTCATAGTTCAAACATTGTTATGCTGGCAAGTATTTAAACAGAAGCAAGAATTTACCATTTAAACAAGCTTTCCTTGGTTGCATACTTTACCCTGAGAACCTTCCATGCTAAGTTACTGTTCTAGTTTCCAGTGGTGGTTATTTTAAATTGTAGGGGTTTTGTACGCTCTAGATTTTTCCACTTCTTTCCTCTCTGTTCAGTTGTGAAGTCCTCTATTCATGCTTGGTTTTTTTTTGTTTTTTTCTTCCCTACAGCTGCCTAAGTTGTTTGATGGGTGCTACTTCTATTTTTTGGGACCTTTCAAAAAGCACCAGAAGAGTGATCTGCTGGAGCTGGTGAAAGCAGCAGGCGGGCAGGTCCTGCTTAGGCAGCCCAAACCAGACAGTGACGTGACACAGACCATCAACACGGTGGCCTACCATGCAGAGCCCACCTCTGACCAGAGGCTCTGCACTCAGTATGTCATCTATGACGTGGCTTCTAGCTTCCAGCCCGAGAAAATCCGGCAGGGGAAGGTGTGGATGGCCCCCTCCAGCTGGCTCATAGACTGTGTGATGTCATTTCAGCTCCTGCCTGTGAAGTGAATTCCAAACAGCAGAGCAAGGCTTTAAAGGGCTGGATCTTGGGCAGCTGGGATGCTCTGGCACACTGCTCTGAAGCTGTGATTTCTGGTTTGGATTCAGGAGAGCTTTGAGCATTTAAGTGAGTTGCTAAGGTGGCTGATGTGCTGGAATAAATGAACATACAATGGAGGAAAGGATTCAAAATGTGTCTTGGCTTATTTGATAGGCTTTACTTTTTAATTGAACTTAATAAATGCTTAATAAATAATCACTGACATTTTGTAACTGGGATTTTGCAAAGTGAAACCTTTTGCTTTCTTGATTTGAACCAGTCCTTGTAGGCAATTGAGCATGACCCCATTTATGTTGTGTTTAACATCCATTGATAAGGAACTACTGTATTCATCAAGATTTCCCAGGCCAGAAGTTGTATTTTTTTAAAAAAAGGACTCCATGCATTTGAACCTGTCAGGTGACATGTGACATTTATTATAACTTCTTACAACTGAATTATGCTGGAAATTCTTGGCATGAGATAAATCTGGTAGAAATCAGAGTTAAATGGCCTGAATTTGTGTGGAAGCACTTTTGATAACACTGTATTTAAAAATATTGCTCTGAAATTTACTTATTTGTAAAAAGATTGATGCTTTACCCATTTCTCATTCATGCTTGTAAACATATAACTGGAATTCAGTTCTGTTTTCTGAAGCCTTTTAGGCATTGAAATCCTTATTTAACTATTATAACAAATATTTCTGTAAATTTGAATAGTTGCTCTCATGACTACTTTAAAGAAAAAAAAACAGTGATCACAAAAGAATTGTGCTTCACTTTGCAAAATTGTACCTAAACAGCTGTCTACACTGGATCAATATTTGATTATTTCATATTTGTTACAATATTTCTCATAATGGCTTATAAGTTATTGTCAGAATCTTATGCCCTCACTCTGTTCGCTTATGTAATGTTTTGGATCTTAACTTGTGAATTTGTAATTGAGAAACGGTGTCTTGGCATAATACACAATAAGAATGATGGTTGTGGGCTAGTACACAAGTTTTGTGTGTTTGTTTTTGTATTGTTTGTAATAATGAAACATTTTTGTATGCTGTAAGTTTGTGGCTTTTTTTTTTCATTCTGCATGGCTGCAGAATAAGTGCACATCCCATACATATCTCAACAGGTAAAGGAAAGCACTTCTGTGTGAGCTCAGTACAGCTGTGAAGATGATGTATCACACCAAGAGCTGCTTTTGCAGAGGAGGGGAGCTGTTTTCTGTAACCATTGCTGCTGGAGGTCCTGTGCCCTGTAGAACCCTTAGAACTAGGCACAGCAGGTAGAACAGGTACAGTTTTCAATAGCATCTGCTAGATTTGAGTATCTGGAGTATCTTAATCCTCTGTTCTTCATGCTGGACTGAGTCATTGCTCTTCACTAAAGCAGGGCTCGTTAATAAGTGGAACAGCCCATGGGATTAATGTGGTTTGGGGTTTTGTGCAGATAAACACTGGCAGAGAATGAGGTAACCAGTCAGTACTGCAGGGGCTTGGGCATTTGTCTTAACAGTTATAGCACATTTTAATTTGGCATTTCATAGCACATCAATATACCTAATGCAGTGTTCTTTGCAAAAGTAGCAGTGAATCTTTGCAAAACTCTTGAGAATGGAGCTTTTCTGTACCAGGAAGAAATTCGACCCATTAGTAATCCTGCTCTGTGCCCTAAAGTAGAGGCAGCACTTCGACAGATTTTAAGAGCCGTTGTCCCTTGGCAGATGCAGAGAAACCCTGAAAACTGCCATGAATGTTCTGGGGTTTTTTAAGCCATGCTCTGAACCTCGCCCTTGTGCCTTTGAATACAGTTGTGTTATCAAGCAGTGTTTCTCTCCAATCACACAATCACTCCATATCATACTGAGGAGAGACCCTTACCCAAGATTAACTCTGGCCCATGTGCTTCAGGTCTCTGCAGCAATTCAGAGTGTGATCAGCTTATGTAGATGTAGCCTTGGAAGAAGAGCCTCACAGTCAACTCAGAGCTACAGCGGGTGCCAAACACTACTGAAGCACACAGAAGTTAAGAGGTCAGTGACACAGACCCTGCCTAATTTGCTCTTGCTCATTGTTTAAAGCAGAGGGATAGCACATGATAAAAGAGTCTTGTGGTAAGCATAGATCAAGTCCCATAATCCATTGGATGGAGTTTGGCTGCTGAAAGCAAGGCTCTAAACTCCTGAGGAAAGGTAACGAGTGTGTAGGGATCGTTTCTCACTGTCTCTTTCAGTCTAAAAACCTGGGTGCACTAAAGGGAAGTACTAGGAGGCAGGCTGAAAATGGAAAAGGTATTTCAGGAAGTGTGAGAGACTTGTGGTCCTGATGGTCATGGTAACCTGGCTTAGAAGCAGTGAGTAGATGAGTTTATCAAAGGAAATCTGTTCAAGGTTAATGGAGAACCTTAGCTGTAACATGAATTTATATTAGTGTTCTCCTGCTAACCTGCATGTACTTAATGTGCATTCATGATTGGGGCATTTCATAGAAATACAGAATGGTTGGGGTGGTCATTACCTCATGTGAAGAGGTAGAAGTCCAAGACTCACATTCAGGATTATAAATATTTTTATTGATCTTGATCAAAAATACTGTGCATCACAGAATGGCTTGGGCTGGAAGAGCTCATCTCATTCCACCCTCTGCCATGGGCATGGACACCTTCCACTGTTCAAAGTTGCTCCAAGCCCCAGTATCCAAGTTGGCCTTGGACACTTCCAGGGATCCAGGGGCAGCCACAGCTTCTCTGGGCAGTCTGTGCCAAGGCCTCACCACCCTCACAGGGAAGAAGTTCTTCCTCAGGTTAATGATTTTCAAGCATCTCTTCTTGAAAATCATGTTTCTCTATCTGGGACACCTGATAACACCTTCAATAGCAGCATCTGGGGCTCAGTGACAACATCAGTTTAACACCCCTAATAGTTAACAAAAGATAGCATTTTTAGTAAATACTGTGAGATCTTTTTGAGAGATGTTTCAATATTTCTGCAAATGGTTCAGGGAAACAACAGGCAGCCAAGTAGCTCCAAAGAGCATTGGTGGTTTTGCTCTCCAGTCAGAAATGGCACACCTGGGAGGTGCTGTGGCTCTGTAGTCTCACAGCCCTCTTGTAATGATAACAAGCATGGGAGTGTCCTAAGCTGCATCTCTGGTAAAAAAGATGTCAGCAAGTGCTTCAGCTGGCACCTACACAGCCTTTGGGGGACAAAACTTCTTTCTTCTGCTCTGTCTCAAGCTTTGAGCTGAGTTTGAGCCTGACCCAGCATGGTTATCCCTGATCAGCCTGGGCAAGGCTCATTGGAGGAGTGAGTGACTGAAGGGAATTCATTCAAGGAAGGGAATAATTCTAGGCAGGGGATTGAAGCTGGTTCTGTTTCCTCCATAGGTCCAATGTCTTAACACCAAACTTATTCTGGAGCAGTTATTTTGTGTGGCAGTCTTCTAGGAGAGCTGCATCTTAGCTGATGGAATTTCTGCATCCTGCTCAGGACAAAGCTGTCTGCATGGTGTAAAACTGCACATTGGTGTGGGTTATTTGGGGGAAGTGTATGAACACAGGGATCATCTGGTGCCCCTGCCTGTGCTTGCTGTGCTGTTTCCAACTCCTGGGGCTGGCTTTGCTGCCAGGGTGGCAGAGGGAAGGCAAACATCAGCTACCTGCTGCCAGCCCTGCAGTGCTGACAGAGCTGCTGGGCAGGAGCAGTTCTGGCCTGGCCTGTCCATTGGCTGAACTGCCAGCAAAGCCTGGGCAGCAGCATCTTGGCATCTTGTGGAGGACAAGCCTGTGAAACACAGCAGAGCAAAGCTTTTCTTTTTTCTTCCTTAGACTCTTTTGTACTTCAGTGCTGGAAGATCACCTGGAAGTGGGGTGGATGTGATGTCACATTCATTGCTATTAATCAGTTTGGCCCCGTGTCCTTTTTCTGCCTTTACTCCCACAAGCAGTTTGATGGAAAGGTTTCAATCTTTGATGTCTAAGGGGACTGCTTTGTGTTTAAAGAGCCAATAAAGAAGGCTTAAATACCAGCTTAAAAGCTACAGCAAGAGGTCTTTGGACAGCTGGATAGTATTGGCTTGGAAATGGGCAGCAGAGTCTCAATGGAACAAATGAAGATTCAGTTGTTTTTAATAGCAGTGCAGCATGTTCTATCTTTTCAGGCTTGTTTGATTTAAATTAATGGTAGTTTAACTAGTGTTAAATTGCCCTTAAAAGCAGAAGAACATTTTTTGTGTAATCAGATGGAAGAAGGGGAGGAAGCTTCCCCACCTTTATTTATTTTTTTTCCTATGGAGAAGATGCACTTTGTGTGCTTCAATTTAATTCCCGGCAGGAGGTCTGGTCTGATGAAGTAGCAGAGAGCCGTCAGCTCCCTCTGCGTGTGTGAGACCCCGCTGTCACTGCCTGCTCGGAGATGCTGAAGGCTGCTTCCCGGGGCTCGTCGGGCGGCAGGGGTTGGGATGCCGGGATCCAGCGGGGGTGGGAAGAGCTCTGCTCCGCGCCTGGGAGGAGTTATGGAGCAGCACCGCCCTTACAGTGCCCGTCCTGCGTGCCCCAGGCTGTTCCAGCGCAGCTGCAAGTTCAGCTTTCGAGTTCTGAGCTCCCTCGGGCCGGTGCCTGCTCGGGGACAGTCGCTGCAGCAGGGGCTGCGCCAGGGCAGGGCTTCCCTTCCCAGGCCCCGCAGCAAAACAGGTACACAGCGACAGCAGGGTTAAAATAGGGATTAAAAACCGGAATGTGAGGCAGCAGCTAAGCTGGCTGTCTTGCTCAGCTTGCTGAACTGATAAAAATGTACTTATTTCTTCAGCTAGTGTGGGGGCTGGGTTAATTTCCTGCTAGTTTGGCCAACTGCTAATTCTCAGAAGAGCCAGACTCTTCTGTGGGGGGGGGAGCAGGTGGGAGGCTCCCACTTCTGGGCACTCAGTTGCAATAGGAAGGCCCCTGAACGGAGGTTTTTGGATTGCTGTATGCTTCCCTATCCCCTGAGGGGGGGGTCCCAGTCTCTGCAGGGTTTGTGCTGGGTGCTGCTGGCAGCCTGACCAGGGAAATGGTTTTTCCTGCTCTGCTGGAAGTGTCAGCTTTGAACAGCTGGTGCCAGGAGAAACCCAGATCAGCTATAGTTTGGGTCTAGCTGGAATTCATGGTCTAGCAAAATTTTAATTCTGCAGCATAAAAGATCTGAAGGAACATTTGAAAAAAAAATTGTGAGCCTTTTAATTAAATTAAATATTAATACGGATAATGCAATCAATGCTTTATTGATTGCATTAGCCACAATAATGTTTAATTCAATAAGTCTGCAGTGCTGGATCTTTTTCTTCCCTTGTGCAGCAAGGGAATGCCATATGCTCTGCCTGGCTGTGTCCCCAGGCTGGTTTTAGGAGAGCAGGAGATGATAGGGCTGGGAGAGGGCAAAGGAGCCGGGCTGTGCTCGGGGTTGAACTCCTTCACGTGCCCTCAGGTTGGCTGTGCAAAGCCAGGGTCACTGGCATGGCTGCATTCAAACCAGCTACTCTGAGTGGTGTGCACAGTTTCTAAAGCCCTCTTAGAGACAATATTGTAATTAATGCTAATGCTGCCCCTGACCTCCCGTGTGCTTTGCTTCTGGAGCCCTTGCCCGATGCAATGCTTCATTCCTGCTCTCGGCTGCATCTGTCAGAATAGGAAGATTTTCTACCCTGAGCTCACTAACGTGCTTTTGAAGAGGTGCCAGGTTCTGGTTTTAAACCCAGCCAAGCTTGAACAGTTTTATCTGTGGTTGTAGGCAGAGGGCTTTTATTAAATTAAAGTCACAGTTTTGTTTAACTGCAAAATTGGAGGCAGATGCTCTCCCCAGCTAAGTCCACTCACAGTACAAGGTTTCTGGCCTCTGGTTCTTTGCTTGCTGTGTACCTGTTGCACCAGGTGTGGGAGAAACATCTGGGAAGAGCCTGGAATAAACATTTGGGGGTTTTCCAGTGGTGGCTTTTAGTGGCCTCTTAGAGTCTTGATGAAAGCAGCCTTGACTCAGTAAGGAGAGGTGGAGGAACTGCCTGCACAGAATTAACAGCTGCTGCAGTGTCTGGGGCTCAGAAGCAGCCCGTCCCTACCAGGGCTTGGGTCTTGGAAGCTGCAGATGTGGTGTCCCAGCCTTCACCAGGACACCAGACTTGCCCCAGGAGCTGGCTGGGTGTTTGTGCCTACCCTGCACCCTGGGCCAGTGTGGGACATTCAGGCTTTTACCAAACTCTGTGGCCACTGAGGAGATTCTCACCAGCAGGCAGAGAAACTGGGGGGGAGAAGGGGGTCAGGATGTCTTGTTGCATTCCATCTACATTTGTCAAATCCAAGGAAAAGCCCATAACCTTGGTTTTATCTCCTCCTTAGAGGGCCCATGTGTTTCAACACGAAGCCTTATTGGTGTGCAGGGAATCTGGGTGCAGAAAGGATGGGCTCAGTGATCTCACCTGCAGTCAGCTATCCATCAAGACCAGGTTTGGACACAATCTTACATTTTCCCGTGGTTTTGAGAGCAGTCAGGGACATTAAGGAGGATTTGGACTGAAAGACAGGCTGTGAATGCAAAATGCAACAGAAGCTCCCAGACTCAGTGTAAATGAGTGAGTGATCAGATGCAGCAGCTCCTGCTGTGGTTGTGGCACACTGTGATCCACAGGTTGGAAGAAGCCACATTTCCTGAAGGCCAGGCAATGCAGTTCTGGCTCTGGAAGAGTCTCTGGATGGCACCACAGGGATCTGTTAAATTGGGGGTGGCACTTGCACTACAGGCATGAGCTGTAATATTTGACCATGGTAGATAAAAACACCTGAGTGCAGCAGGCAGAGGGGCTCTAACCACGCCTGGGGTTGTGCTGCATAGTCCCACACATGATTAGTGCACATTAATATAACTATTTCACCTGTCTTTGTGTATTATATATTCACTTCTGGTGTCATTCTTTCCCCTTTCTTTTCACATCACTGAAAGAAAGGCACTTAATTCTTACAATTTCAAATCAGAACACACAACAGGTGAAGAAACCCTCGAATAAAGGCATTTCAGGCTGTTCTGTCTCTTCAGTGCTGTGGTCACTTTCACCTCTTCTGTTCCTGCTTCACACTGTGTCCAGTATTTCTATTTTGCTCCTGGTATTTCTTTCATCTTCAGAGAGATGATCTTAAAGATAATTTTGTACCTTCTGCAGGAGGGAAATCATTGTTTCAGTGCTGCCCAGGCCAGCACAAGAACTTGGGAAGGAGCTTATTGTGTTGCATTGCCCATCAGCATTCGTGTGGCAGTGGAAAAGGTTTTATAAAGGGGCTTCAAGGCTCTGCTCTTGGAATGAGCAATAAAATTCTCCTGCTAAAGGGGCAGCTGCAAAGCTCACTTTCTGAATCCTCACTTCTCCAGAGCCTATTTTGCAGGGTTTCTCTGCCCAAAGCAGGTTGGAGAGCTCTCTTTGATCATCTTGCACTTGTAACCACCTTTGCATAGGTCCCTGCTGTGTCCACTCCAGAATTTTAGCCTTATTGCCTGCATTAGAGCAGTTCCACATTCCACTTCCCAGGTGTTTCCCTCTAATGCATTCTGCATTAGTAGCTGGTATCAGGAAATCTGGTACCAAAAGGTTAATTGTACATCCATTAGTCCTCTTTCCCCCCTTCTTCTTTATGTGCTAGTAGAATACAACCAATTTCATTAAATACACTAAGTCTGGAAACGGTCTGGAAGCACTTGAAATTCTCTGTGTGCAGAGCTGTGGGTCTATTAATATTGTCCTGGCTAAGCACTGCAGGTAAAGTGGGATTTGCAGATGTTGAATGATACCTTTCAAGTGTTTTCCAGCCTCCACAACCTCTCTCTTCCTCTTAAAAAGAGTTGGGGTTCTTGAGACCTGCTCAGGATTACTTGCTTGGCATCTTCTCCTTCTGTGTGGTCTCAGCTATGGGCAGGGTGAAGGAGGAGGGGTGTCAGGGAAGTTGGGATGGCTGTGTGGGCAGCTGAGCTGGCTTTGGCAGGGGGACTCTTCCTCCTGCTGCCACAAGTGGTTTTCTCCCTCCTCCCCCTGAAGCCAGCATGACAATTTCTGTCCCACTAATTCGGAGGAAGCTGCACCCTGTGAGTGTCTCATTGCATTCTCTGACCTGCATTTTAGACGAGGTCAAGATGTTTCAGTGAAAAAAATCTGTTGCTCCAACGACCCCAAGTGGCAAGTGGGAGGGCTAGAGGGGGGCTGGCTATTTGTTTTGCCTCCTGGTGTGTTTATGTTTTGAGGGGCTTGCCGCATTCTTTAACTGAAACCTTATGTTTTAGCACAGCAGACCTTCAAAAATCAGTAATTTGGGTGGTGGTGCTGTAATGCCTTCTCTCTCTGTGTGTATTGGGCTTGCACAGCAAGGTTTTGGGAGCAGCAGAAGCTGCTGGAAGCTTTCTTGGAATGAGTGGCAGGGACAGCCTGTGATGCACTGACTGCAGCCCCCACTCCCTGTCCCCCTTTGCCACTGGGGGAGAGGAGGTAGACAAAAAAAAACCCTCTACTGAAGGCTCAGTGGCACAGAGATTTTTAGGTGAAATGGGGACATACAAAGCAGGGTGCATGAGCAGCCCTGGGTGTGAGAGTTGAAACGCAGCAGAATCGTGGCCAAAAGAAAAGAAAAAAAATCCCACGGGCTTTAATTTCACTTAATGAGAAACCATTCACAGTGTTCCATTTCTGATCCATATCTTTCCATTCCTATTCTAATGGTAATTACTGTAGCAGTTTATTAACAAAGAAATCATTTGATAGCTTTCACATGATCCCATACTTCAAGTATCTAACAACTTATTGATTCGATAGCTTGGCAGCGTTCCTGATTGAGGAGCTGGAGTTTGATTTTTTTTAATCACTTTGATCATCTCACATGCAAAAGATAATTATTCTTGTGGTTGGAACATGGGCTGGATTGCAGAAGGATGGAGCTTACAGCATGTCCTTGTGTGGGATCCGTGCTGCACCCACAGCAAGAGCAAGCAGTGTCTGTGCTCTTACAGAGCTGCATTTCTGATCCCTGAGTTACTGCAATCAGGTGTGCAACACACCTGAAGAGAGGTAATTGCAGTATTTGTCACTACTGGCTGTAATTATTCTGCCCAGAGAGCTGTGGATTCCACATCCCTGGCAGTGTCCAAGGCCAGGTTGCAGCCTGGGGTAGGGGAAGGTGTCCCTGCCCTTGGCAGGGGGTGGAACAAGACAGTCTTTAAGGTCTTTCTCAACCCAGACAATTCCATGGTGATTCTTTGATATCTTTATGGATGGTTTTGTGTTTACACCTGTGTGTCCTGCTCTCCTGAGCCCCAGGGGCTGCATGGAACAGGTTTTGCAGTGGCAATACATTTTGGCAGCCCTCCCTTATGCTGCAGACTTGCACTGCTGGGTGATTCTTTCCCTCTGCTCTCACTTTCTGGATGGTTTCTCACTTGCTCAAGGTGGTTGGGAAAGTTTCCCTGGACAGCAGTTCCCACTGGGACAGAAGACCAGGACACTGCAGGGGCTCCTGGAGGGCTGTGCAGTTTGTGAGGGGGGAGTCTGCCAGAGCACACAAGCCCAGAACCTGGTCCAACCCCTCAGAGACAAACAGCAGGCAGTCTGCCACTGTCCTGGGATGGCTGGTTTGTGTTTCCACAGGAGAGAAAAATAAGGTTGTGTTTCTGGGAGCAGTGTGTGGCGTGGGCTGCTTGTGCACATTGCTGTCATGCTGTTTGAGGACTTCTAGGACAGTGTTCCCAATTTTATTGGAAGCCAATGTGGGAATTGTGTTTCTGCTGTTCAGCTGGGAAGCTTGCCTAGAAAGCTAATTGAGCAGGTAGACTTGGACCAAACACCTTTTGTCTCATCATGAGCTCTTCTGAAAGGAATGAGGGCAGCAAAATGGATGGAAGCAATTTGCTGGAAGTTTTCTCATGCAGGTTTGGAAAAGAACAGAAACATTTGACCTGTGTGAGGAGAACCTGCCACCTGTGTCCTCTCGGGGCATTTTGTGCACATGACCCAGGATGGGTCCCTGAAGTGGTTGGTTAACAATTCATATACTTCTGGAACAGCCTGGATTGATCATGCAATGCCCAGGTGACCCTGCACCCTGTTGAGAATAAGGTGCTCGGAGAACTTGAATTACATGTTGGTCATTTTCTCATCTCATATATCACAGACTGAAAGCTTTATGACTTCAGAGCTTACTGTATTAATTTTATGCATGAGTGCTTTATTTTTGCCATATGAGATATATCACTGGCTTACTAGAGCAAAATATCATTAGACCTGGAAAAGGATTTGGTCACTTAAACTTTGTCACCAGGGATCATTGCACACAGATTATGTAGGGCTGTACTGTGCCATTTCTCATGTGTTTATTAAGTGATTATAAATATCGAACGGTGTGCCTTCAGGGGGCACTTGAGATCTGTGACTGCAGTAACATTTCATTTAGAAAGGTGGCACACACGCTGTGATCTGTGCCTCAGCAGGGCCCATCAAAGGGTTTGCCTGGTGAGAAGGCAGAGGTCTGTTCCACCTGAAGGAGCTCTCCACTGTTTTTAGGGATTGGTCACAGGTTGGACTTGGTGGTCTCAGAGGTCCTTTTCCAGCCAAAATGGTTCTGTGGTTCTGTTATTGTGCATTTTCTGACATCCTGGTGGCTGGCATCGGGGTCAGGATCCTGTGGCACCCAGGCTCCAGCCCATGCCTGAGCCCTTGAGTTAATCACATCAAAGTGCTTTGGCTGCTTTGCTTTCCTCCACCTCAGTTCAGGATGTCAGGCTTGAAAACACCAAAAACCTCTCAGAAGTGCTGAGCCTACAGTATTTATTTTTCCAATAATAATGAATGGAATTTTTATATGAACTCATAAAATACAGCTGTTCTCCTAAACATTCGGACTCCTTCTGCACAAGCCATTTACTGGCATTGGGTGATAGGACAAAGGGTGATGGCTTCAAACTGACAGAGGGCAGGTTTAGATTAGAGTCTTTTAGGAAGAAATTGTTCTCTGATGAGGCCCTGGCACAGGTTTCCCAGAGAAGCTGTGGCTGCCCCCTGCCTGCAAGTGTTCCAGGCCAGGCTGGACAGGGCTTGGAGCAACCTGGTATCGTGGGAGGTGTCCCTGCCCATGGCAGGGGGTGGAATGAGATGAACTTTAAGATCTAAGCCAGGCCATTCCATTTCCCAGAGTCTGAAGCTGTGCCAGACCATGGCTGTCCACACCAGAGCTCTTCCACTCCTCAATCACTGAGACCAAAGAGCAGCCCCATCTCCAGACTTTTCTTTCCATTTGCTGCCAAGCCTGCCAGCAACCTGATCCCTTCAGTCAGGTTTTCCAAAGCACTGTGTTCCTCTTCAGTCACTGCAGGAGGTTTTATTTTCCACAAAAAAATTAGCATGTAAAGCATCTGAAGGAGAACTGGTAAAGGCTGGGCCTCTTCTGGAAATGGATGCTTCTTTAGGTCCCTTCTTTTCATGTAAAATTTTATGTTAAAATGTTTCCTGCTGGGTAAAGCACAATCTGGAATTGTAGCTGTTCTCCGTTTCTAGATTTCCACTGAACAACTCAGACCCAACTTTGATTCAATGATCCACAGAAGAAAAAACAAACCTATCTGTCTCTTAAAAGTTAATTAATGCTTCTGTGATTCACTAATGAAGAAGACCGAGATGAGAAATAGGTGAGCAGTAAAGAGCTGCATAAATTCACCAGCAAAGCTGACAGAAGCCTGCAGTTGTGTTCTGAGCCCAAGAACATGAAGAAATAGGCTTAAAATGATTTGTGACCAGGAGAAGGAAGAATTTCCTTCTGTTACATGACTGCATGTAACTTTTATTAGTTTGATGATGTACAGAGGGACTATTTCTCTTGGAAATGGCTTTTTGGTTAACATTTCATTTTCCTCCCCGACGTTAGCTCTCTTGCAGTGATATGAAACACAGCTCCCTGTGATTTCCTAGCCCCCAACTTTATTCATGGCATTTGTGGTTGCAAATGATCTGTTTCAGGCCAGGCCATGAAGCTCTTGTTTTGCAGGTGAGCCAGCCCTCGCCCTTTACCCCACAGCATTTCCACAGCAGGGCAAGGGTGAAAAACTGGTGAATAAAAAATAGCAAGAATAAAACTCGCTATAGGTTGCATTGATAGTTGCATCACTTTCATATCAGCAGCTTCTCTTTAGGAATTGGAGTCTGTGCACTCATTTACTGTCACTAAATTGTTCTGGGTTTTGGTGTGACCTATCCTGGTATTGCATTTCCAGCCTTTGTCACTTTGCTATTACTCAGTGCATCCAAATAACACCTGGAAAAGTACCAGAAGAAGGTCACTTCTACCTGCAAAAAGGCACAGGTTTCCAGAGTCTGAAAGGTGGTGCAGATTACCTGGCAGTGGATTAAGATACATTTATCACCAAATAGATATGAGAAAATTGGATGGAGTGGCCTTTTGCCATGGGAATAATTTCCTGTGGGGAATGGAGCTTTTAAGATCATGTCTTGGGAATGGGGAGAGATTCCTGCTCTTGTTGGTTTAAGATGTAGCATCTTCTCATGGGGCCAGTTTTTTACCCCTGCACCTTCTCTAGGGGCAGGTTCTGGTCCAAATTTCTGTTTGTTTGAGGAGAATGTGGCTCACTTGTTTTCATGTTTCAGTATTTTCACATTTTCTAACCTGCTTGGTTTCTCTTTTCTCTTCATAGGTAACAGAAAGGCTGTGATGCCTCAAGGCTTCCCTCCAGCAGCTGTGGCCCCTGCACATGGAGGCAGCAGAATCTTTGCTATGTGTTATATTCTACAGGTGGTTTTATTCTCAAAAGAGTGTTTCTAATCTCAAATTTAAGGCCAAATGCCATGGTTGGGTAACACTACTTGGAGAGCAGCACTTCCCTTGCTGGGGTAACTCCCTCAGAGGTTGCTTCAGTGGTCAGGAATCACGTGTGCATCCACATAAACTTCTATTTCTATGCTCACCTAACCTGCAGGTTCTTGTCTTTCATTGGGGAATTTCTTATTTCTGCTCTTAACACAATTTCACAGAAGAAAATTTCTGTGTTTCTGCTAGAAGGCATCCCACTCATGGGTAGCATACAAACACTGGGGGAGTTCTGGCCTAGGGAAGGATGGCTGTGGTTTGTGATCCACTTTCTCAAATCCAGAAGGATGCAGAGAGGTGGGACTACAAATGATGCCTTCGTCCCCATGCTCCAGCTGGATGGAGACCAGCCTTGGATCTTCTTAGAAGGACCCAAGAGGAGCAGGCAGGGAACCCCCATGGTCTCATGGCCCTTGTGCCATGATTTTAAGGATTGTCTTTCCCTAAGTGCCTTCTGCTCCCTTGTCTGAGGCACCTGCACCTCCTTCCATTTACTGTTTCTCATGCTGCTCACCAAGGCAGTGGGATTTAGGATGTTTTTTAGGAGGGCTCAGATCTGCCATGGAGCTTCCCAGTGTGGTGGCAAACACACTTTATTATCCAGGCACATCTCCATGGCTTTCCCTGCACACTGGCAGGGCAGGGAGGGGCAGTGCTGTTTGTCTGGGGGTGCAATCAGCCCTCGTGCTGCCGGGAGGATAACCTTGAATCCAGGGAAAATTCGGGGCCATTGGAAGCCATCTGCAGCTCCAATGGGTCTCCACAAACACCTTTGGCTCACAGCTTCCACTCATGCCAATAAAATGTGAGAAGATTCACACTACAATGGGAAATTGCTTCTTTGGGTATCACAGCATCTTGACTTAGAAGTGCTTTAACCTTGGCCTCACGCTTCCTGCGGGGCCTGTTTGCTGTGCTGCAGAAGTGCCCACACCAGCCAGCAATGTATAGCATTTGCCATCTGAGGAAAATTAAACCCCAAAACCTTTACCATCCTCTCAATGCCAGACATGCTCTGCCTGCATTAACTTGAGCTTAATGGACTGCAAAACGAGCCTTTCAGCATGTATGGGAGTGGATTATTTGCAGGAGAGCAAGTTCCTCACATTTTTATCTCTTCCCTTTCCCAAAGCTTTTCTCCTTTGGGAAAAAAAAAAAAGAGAGAAAAGGCAAACACAGCCAAATTATAGGAAGAGAGTCGGGCCCTAGGAAGTCCAGAAAACTGTTTGGGCAAGGCAGAGGGTACAGCCACCAAGTCAGGTAAGTAATGAAAAGAGCAATGACCACTGCTCCCTTTCTCTCAAACCAAACTGATGTTTATTAGCCAAGATCTCGGTAGCGGTTTTGGGGGTGGTACAAACACTCCAGGCCACACTTTTCAGCTGAGCTTCTCACCCTGGCTTTATTGCAGCCTTTCCCAAAGTCCTCCAGGGTAGGACCTGAGGCTGCAAAAGACAGAGCCTGCTGCTGGTGAGATGCTCCTGTCTGCAGTGTCCACTCATTGTCTCACCCTGTTGCACAAGGGGGGATGGTTTTACACTGAAGGAAAATCACTTTATACTGGATAGAAGGAAGATGGTTTTTGCAATGAGGGTGGTCAGGCCCTGGCATGGGTTGTCCCATCCCTGGAAACATTCAAGGCCAGGCTGGATGGAGCTCTGAGCAACTTGGGCTAATGGAAAATGTCCCTGCTCATTGCAGAGTGTTGGACTTTAAAGGTCCTTTCCAACCCAAACTGTTCTGTGAGTCTATGATCATCACACATCATTAGGAAGGACAATTTAAAGCGCAGTGTGCCCCTTTTTTCACCTGCTTCCTGGAATTTTGTCTTCCAGATTCACAAGACTTTTTTTCCCAAACTCCCTAGGCTTGGATTTGGCTGTTTGTCCAACCACAGAGCCAAGGCACTGCTGGAATACTTGAAGAGACAATGCATATGGGTAAGAGGATAATCCCTGTGCAAACTGGGAGGGAGAATGGGCTAGTGGTTTCTCTTCAAGAGCTTTCATGGGTTATCACTGTCAAGACAGCAGCAGCATGGAACATTGTGTGTGTTTAATGGCCAAAAGTACCTTCACTGTGTCCTTCCCAGTGCCAGCTGCCTCACAGTCTAAATGGGGATCTTTAATAGTGGCATTAATTATTACTGAAATCCTACTTTGTCCCACTGAAACAAATCTAATAGCTCACACTTGCTCTGCCTCTCCCTGTCCTTTCCCCAGATCACCATCTCCTGCATCATCTGATGCCAGCATCAGAAAGGCTCCTTGGGCCACCAGCAGGGAAGGTCACACACAGGTCCAGCCCCAGGGCTGCTCCAGGAGCTGAGTTTCAGGAAGGTGCATTGGGAAGGATGCCCTGGAACTGTCAGAGAGCATCACTTGGTGCTGCCATACCCACATCCTTGCTTTCTTTTGTGGGAAGCCCAGTGCCAAGAAAATACGAGCTCACAACCCCCAGGGATGCAGATAACTAATTCCAATAATTAATTAATTAAATGCAGATATCTCTTCCCTGTGAGGATGGGCAGGCCCTGGCACAGGGTGCCCAGAGCAGCTGTGGCTGCCCCTGAATTCCTGGCAGATTCCAAGGCCAGGCTGGAGATGGGGGCTTGGAGCAGCCTGGGACAGTGGGAGGTGTCCCTGCCATGGCTGGGGGTGGAATGAGATGATTTCTAAGGTCCCTTCCAACCCACACCATTTCCTGGTTCCTTGAAATAGTGGCCACAGGGGAGCCAGCACACTCAGAGGACATGAACTCCTGGGAAAGGAGAGGCTTTGTCTCTCAAGAGCCATGGATAAGACCCCAAAAGATGAGGCCATCTCTGCAGATGGGTGCAAACATCACCTGCCCCCAGGGATGAGACCAGTCAGTGCTGGCAGGGGCACCATCTCGTTCTGTGCTCCCAAAGGAGCCTGGCACAGCTTTTGTGTTGGGTTTTGTCCTTCCTTCCAATTTCCTAGTGCATAATTATCCCTTAGTGTGTGGGGGGCTGAGTGGGGGCATGAACTGGCATCTTCTGAGAGCAGAGCTCTTTTACGTACTGGATTTAGTCATGGTAAAAAGATATTTTCTCTTAAAAAAAAAGAAGAAAGTCTATCTGCAAATACAAATAAATCCATATGGTATGTTAGATGGCCCCTGAAAGGTTCCCACCCAAGCAATCCTGTGATCCCAAACATATAAATACAGGCAATTCCTTTCCATACCTTCCATCCTCTGAGTTTTAAAAGCTAAGCTTCCACACCACAAGGAAGGTGGATTCTTGATAAATTTTTCATTTTCTCTATTGACTTGCTGTTGCAAACCCATGTCCTTTTGCTGGGCAAAGGGCATTCGTTTGCCCTGTATCCACATGGGCCCTCTTTCCCCTTTAACAACCACAAAAAGAAACAAACACTTTATTGCTCTTGCTGTGCTGGAATCCCAGGATTTGCCCTTTGCTTTCCCCTCTAGCAGACCTGTGGCTGGGCAGGGTTGCTGCAGTGGATCTGGCATCCAGGGGACAATCATCAGGGCACTCAGCTCCCTGTGTGCCACTGCAGCCACTGTGTGCTGCTGCCTCAGGAGCACTGGGAGGATGGACAGTACCCAAAGTTGGGGCTTTCCCAGGCTTAGCCTGGTTTGGAGTGTGCTTTGCAGCTTCCTGGGGGAGAAGGACATTGCCCTGCTGTGCTGCAGAGCTGAGTCATTCCCCCTGGGGTGCACAGGAAAGATTTCTGTAATTATAAACCAATCTTGACTGATGGTGTATTAATGAGGACAGGGAAAGGTGATGCTCCTGGGATGGGCTTTCCCCCTGCTAGGAGGAGGAGGGAGCTGTACACAGCTGCTGCATTTGAGGGACAAAAGGTGGCATCACATCAGCGAGGTTTGGGTGTAAGAACCCTAAGAGGAAGGCCTTTTTCTGGGTCTGGGTCTGTTTCTTCTGCACAGTTCATTGTTCCTCCTGCTGAAGGTGTTGCCTCTGAGCTGTCCACTCTCTGACTGGCTCTTTTTGCTCCAGTTCGAGTCCTTTTCGTTCCCTTTTCTGGGCTCCTCTGCTAGGCTGTACCTGTCTCCCCTCATTTATCCAACCCATCAACTCTACTTCCCCCTACTTTCTGCCCTACCAAGCCCTCTGCTCTTCTTTACCCCTGAGCATCTCCTCTCACCTTTATCCACCTTCTCCATCTCCCACAAACACCTGTGGTATTTTATTTAAGACTGTCAGCCTGGGGACACGGGGAGGACGGTGCCCATGGAGGAGGTTGTGCTCCCCATCTGATAACACATGTACCAGGCACCTTTCCCTTCAGCTGGCAGCCTCTGGAAGCCCAAGATGAACCTTTCAACAAGATTAAAGAGATGGTATTAATTGCTATCGATCATGGGTCAACAAATTAAATTGCATCTGCAACTGCGTCTCTGAAAGGGCTAAATGAGAAGAGTAGTTAATGGGTCTGGCTGGCCTAGAGTTGTGATTAATTAAAGAAAGAAATGAACTACAACATTAAAAAAAAAAAAAAAAAGGAGATTGGGATGAGGATGAAATTCTGTAGTGTATTTGGAGAGTGGCTGATGGGATTTCAGTTCTGGGTCCACCATGGCCTGAGAGAGGCTGATGGGAAGCCGAGTGGTGGCAATGATTTTTGGCAGTGACTGGGGGCTCCTGGTACCCCCAGTGCTGGGCAGACACTGCCCACCTGTGACTGGCAACTCTTCCACATAAACACTGGAAGTTTTCCTAGAAAATGATCGGTGCCCTTCACTTCTCCCTGTGGTCCCAGACTGTGTCCCACTGTGTGGGGAGAGCTGTGGGATCCCTCAGTGGGACTGTGACACTGCCGATTTGGGGCAATCAGATTCCCCTCTACAGTCTGAGCCACGGAGACCTGGCAGACACATCCAGGGTAGGATCTGCAGGGCTTTCCCTCCTGTCACCCACAGCGTGCTCCAGCTCCCCGGGCAGGGTCCTTGGGGTCAAGGGGTCTCCTTCCATCTGCCTCTTTGTGAAAGAGTGAAGGGCAAAATCCTGAGTATTCCCATGTTCCTCAGCAACCCCCCGCTCCTCCCAGGCCAACCCAGCACTGCAGCATCCCCCTGGCAGCTGGGAGCAAAGCGCTCCTGGGTGGGCATAGGGGTGCTACTGTGACTCCTTGGGAAATAATGAAGTAGCACAGCATGGAATGGAGATGGGGCTTAATTAATAACGAAGAAAATAATAATATGTGGCACGTATAGTGCTGTACTTGTTCCAAGCACTGTACAAACATTAACTACAGTAATTAAGCTGTAATTAATTAGAGTAACTACTAATCAGTGTAAATAATGATGCATCTGGAGGTACCAAAAGGAGTTTGTGAACTGAAAGCAAATTTCCATGTTCAGGAAATGGCATCAATTATAAAATGGCACGAGTAAAAGTGATAAAAAAGCAGATGGAGGTTAAAGTGAGAGCCTGGGAGCCATGTTGATCCATGGCAGCTCCACAAATGGGAATCCTGGTTTGGCAAAGCAAAACTGGTTTACTGAGTTACTGCTGAGACACTCCCTGAGCAACCCATCCCATCCATGGGATTCTCATGGCTGCTTTCAGGCTCCAGACCTGCTCCTCCCACCCCAGCTGCACTCACCAACACTGTGAAGAGACAGGAACTAGAGCAAGGGATGAGATGGGGAATTGGGAGCTTGAGGGGCTGATGATCAGCTGAGTAAAATACACCACAAATATTTAATTCTGGGTTTTTTTTTGCTGGTTCACATACTTTATATTTAACAAAATAATTTTTTAATAATATAGTCTTTTACACATCAAATATTGTTTCTAGTATCCCTCCCATTTGTACAGATTTTTTTTTTCTCACTAGTTTCAGGCACGCTATTGTTTGAAAGTTTTGAAACTGGATAGTCATTGACAGGCAACAGCTTACAAAGAAATGTGGCGATGGCATCTGGGATGGTACCAGCTCTGCCTGCAGGGAGCCAGTGCTCAGCCACAGCACAGCAGGTGCTGGGCTGAGTGCTCCTCCCACCCCTGCCCTCCAGGAAAACACCAAAACCAGAAAGAAATAAAAGCATAAAGGCAATAGTGTGTATGAACTGAGCCTCATGTGCTGATCTGCTTCGGTGAGGATGCTGTGGGGAGGATTTGCTGCTGTCACTGTCGAGAGCAGGTGCTGGACTGGAGTCTGAACAAAATAAGCACCACCACCCCCGTGGTGGGATCTGACCAAAAAGCAGGGAACCAAGCGTGGACAGTGATGGGAAAGGCCCCTGTGCTTGCCTGGGCAGGCAGGGCAGGGAGATGACACTGGTGGCTTTTCTTTCACAGTATGGCCTGGAAGCTGCAGCCTGAGAAAGCAGGAGGTGCCAGTGCTGGAAAGCCCGATGGGGACCCTTGGCTGCTGGGGCCCTCTGCTCCTGGCAGGCAGCACAGAAAGCAGCTGCTTTTGAGAGAGAGCCCTCACAGGAGCCTGCCCAGCCCTGCTGCACTGTGGCTTTTTCCCCGGCAGTGTGGATGCTCCCAGGGAGAGCCAGGGCAGCTCCCTCCCTCTGTAGCAAAGGCTCTTACCTGCCAGCTGAGCCAGTTTAGTGCTGCCACAGCCAGGGGACATTCTTGGAAGCCTCCAGAAAGGGGTGATCCCATATTTTAATAGTGACCTGCTGTCACTGAAGGCAATGAAACAATGCCCTTGGCTTCAGTGAGAGCAGCCTCAGGATGGGACAAGGCAGGTGAGCACATGCTCAGCCTGGGAACCAGGGACAGGTGGGGCCCTCTTCCCTCTGCTCCACCACTGATGCCCCAGCCAGGAGTCACACACAGACAAGCCAGGTAAGATGTTGCTTCCACGGAGCACATTCTGGCTGCCTGCCCCAGCCTGCCCACGCAGCTGCTGTGGGCTCTGCTCCCATCAAGGCCACGGTGACTCTGTAGGTGTCTTCAACTTTATTGTCCCCACTCAGTGGAGAAAGTGTAACACAGATACAGCTTTGTGTCTTGGCTCTCTGGTCTATACCTGTGCATCTACCTCGGTCCTGCTGCAGGTTACATTCCAGTTGGGGTTTTTTCCCCCACCATCCATTTTAATTTCTACCTCCCTCCTGACCTTAGTGCCACCTGTGCTTACAGACACAATAAAAATGCTCCATCTTTTGCTCCACTCTCAGCTGTATTGTCCCGATGATCCCAGCTTAGGAAGAGACTTTAAAAAAAAAAAAAAGATCACAATAGCAAAAAACCTTCAAATAAATAAACGTGAAAAACCCCACGATCCACACTGTCGAAAGCGAGAGCAGTGAATCGATCGGCGCCTCGGGGGCATCTCCGGGCCAGGAACGCGTGCGGGCTGTGCCCCTGCTGTCCTCCCCCAGGCTGTGCGGGCTGTGCCCCTGCTGTCCTCCCCCAGGCCGAGCAGCACGCCCAGATTCCCCCCGCGGAGCAGGCACAGGACACCAGGGACAGAGAGTGTAAATCGGGACAGGAGCTGCAGGGGCACGGGGAGACCCCTCCCCGCAGGTGCCGGTCCCTGCTCCTGGGGCACCCTCGCAGGGCTCGCTGGTGACCCTGCCGCGGCTGGCGGGGGGTCGGACGCGTGGGCAGCATCGAAGCTGTTCCTTCGCCACCATCATCGCCATCCTCACCATCCTCACCGTCACTACGAGCGGGTTGTTGGCCGGGGCGCTGCTACAGAGCCTGCTTGCCCTGGCACTCGCGCTTGGAGCACTGCGCCGGCTTCCACCAGTCCCCGTTGTGGCAGTGGCAAATGTTGCAGTCGTCCACCTTGACCTCGATGCCCGCGGGAATTATCGTGGTGCCCGCAAAGCAGTTGGGACCTGCGGAAACACACGGGGGTGACAGGATAAGTACTCCCTGTGCGACCTGGGGGAAGCAGCTCTGCTCTAAGCCTGGGGCAGCCCCTTGCTGTGCTCTGGCCATGCCACTGAGACGTGTGCTGAGCCTTGGACCCACGGCAATCCCTTTTCTCGTTTTTTGGTTCCCCTCAGGCACTAACGGGAAAGAAAAAGACCTCGAAACTTTCCTCTCTGTATCTGCACCCAGCCCCTGGAACAAATGGCGTTGGCACTCAGCTTTGTCTACTTGGTTGACCACTAATTTAGTACCTCTTTCTCAAATTTTGGCTGCAGGATGGACAAGACCATGAGGACAAGCATGAGGACACAGCCCAGCCTTCACTGCTCCAGCCTGGTAACCTGCAGGGAGGGAGCTGAGGGAGGGACCAGAGCCAGTCCATCGCCTTGGGCCATTGGCAGCCATATTCCAACACCAGGTAACCCCAAGGACCCCCACCAGCTTGGAGCTATTAATCAAAAATTATTTATTGCATCAGCCCTCAAATAAGCTTTCTGATAAAATCTGAGCATTTTTCCTCAAGGGTAATTAATTTAATCTGCTTATTATTGCTTTGGGTCTTTTTAATTTTTTTTTTTTTTTTTGCTTCTTTATTACACAGTATCAAAGCTGAGCAGCAAGTCAGCAAGGATCTTAATTCCCAGTCACAGAATGGTTGGGTTGGAAGGGATCTTAAAGCCCTTTCCTCCTCCTCATAAAGGCCCCACAAACATCCACTGCCCATCTGTCCCTCTGCAAGCTCTCTCCTCTTCCCCTCTTACTCCTTCACCGCTTAGTGCCAGGAATTAATTGTCAGGGCCAGCAGCACACACAAAAAATTCAAGGCAGTCACACTGGCAACATGAGGGAAGCATAAAGACATTTGAAAAGTGTTTTGTGGCTCGACTGCTGCTCTGAAATGTCACCCCTTGACTGGCCACCGATTTTAATCTATGCTTCCAGTGCATGAGGTGCATTCCAAAGGTGAGAGCATGTACAGACATGGAATTATGGGCAAGTTGTTCCTTAAGTTTTAGGCTTAAGGCTGGGAAAGGGAAACAGGGCTGGAAACAGGCTGAGCTGTAGCCAGCCCAGTGCCAGAGTCCCACATTTTACAGTCTCAGAGAGTTATTTATGAGTGCCCTGACTTCTGGACCCTTTGCTGAACACACCATGAGCCAGGCAGGGCTGGCCTTAACCAGGCAGTTCAGGGTGCTTGAGTGTCCCTTGTGTTTTAACACCCTCCTCCCACCTTCATTGAAGGCCCCTTCAAACGCAGCTCTAGAGCGACATTTCCCATCCATCTTCATCAGCCACGGCAGAAGGGCTGCAGGAAGATGCCCTGGATGGCTCCTGTACAGAATTCAGGGTGACAGGGGGTACCAGGGCTGCTGCTTCTCCATGGGCAGGGCCTGGGAAGGCAGGCTGCAGCACTGGGGAGGTCTGTGCTGCTCCTCCTTGTCCCAGCCAGTGCCTGAATTCCACCAGTGTTCGAGGAAGAAGCTTTCACTCCCCACAAGGAGATTGCACAGCACCTGCTGAGCCAGAGCACAGGTGGCACAGAGCTGCTGGCAGAGCAGGAGCCCTGTGAGGGGGGATGTTCTAGGGCTGCTGTGAGCAGCCCTAACACCCCTCCAACCAAAGCCCCTCCAACCTCAGCCCTTACAAACTGCAAAGATCTTCAAAGCCAGGAGCTACCAGCCAAGAGCATGATCAGAACAGCCAAACTCTACATATGCACACATGGTGTCTGTGCTTTTCCTTGCAGGCATCAGGTTAAAGAAGCCATGACCTGTTTTGGTCAGGAGCTTTCCCAAATTGGCATCTGTGTCTGGAAGACACCATCCTGGTTGGAAAGGCTGTGATTCCAACTGTGGTATGTCTCTGGCAACCACTGAAGTTGTCACACTTTCCCAGAGCCTTTGAGTCCCTGTGCTGGCTGTGCCACTGCCTGTGCTCCTCGACACTGGTTTCATTCCCCATTTCCTGGAGCCCGGTGGGTGGGGCTGTGTTGTGATCCAGCAAGGGCGTCGCTGTCAGGTCATTTGCTGCTGTTAAATGTCCAGGGTTCAGATGCCATGAAAATTCCAGTCAGTGCAGCTAGCTGTATCTGAAGTTGAAATAAGTGCCTGGGATGGCACGTTGGTGAGATGCTCCGACTGCCTGTCGATGTCTGGGATGCCCAGGGTGCACAGCCTCCACACAACAGCCGGCTCTGCACTCCCAGAGCAAAAAATCTCCTTTATATTGTAATATAAACTAAAAGCTTCCTCTGGAGATTAGGGTGGCAAGGAAAGGGGAAGATATCTTCCCTCTTGTTGCCCTGCCTGTTAAGTACCTGGTTTGAGAGGCCAGTGCTGCCTCAACATGCACACACATCTCCAGACACAACTTTGTCTGGATTTACAGCACTGCCAGCCCATTCCAGGGACTGAGAACAGGCTGGCAGTGAGGGAGCCATCAGGTTTGCTCACTCACAGGTGTCAGCTTTGCCTCCCAGGCAGGCTTTGGGGACCCAACACCTCCCTCACGGGACTTGGGTACCCCAGTGGTGATCATGGTCAGCCAAGGGTGATGGTGGTGGGACTGGCTGAAGGGGTGTTGCCAACTGGGTAAAACCTTATTTTTCCTTCATCCTGCTTATCTGTCCATTCCTTGGCTGCCCTTCCTCATCCTGGCAGCCCCAGGTCTCTTTTCCATCCTGAGCTTCCCTAGGGGGCTAAAATAATCAGTAAATCCCCCTCATTAATGCCCCAGGACAGGGAGAAGCAGAAAGCAGACACTGAAGAGGAGATGGATGAGGGAGATGTGCTAAAAACATCATCGTCTCCTTGAGGTGCCCATTGGAGAGGGAATCCCTTATTCTGGGGACAGAAGCAACGTCCTGCCCTGGCCAAGGACACGGGGCAACTCTGCAGATCTGAAATTAAACACTACTGATCTGCCCCCTGTAATTAAACACTAATGATGTGCCCCTCTGACCCCTGGCACCTGTTGAGCCTGGAAGGACCTGGCAAGCATCTCTGTGTCTAACAAGATCCTTGGGTTACTGCCCCCACCCCAAAGGGGCTGGGTAAGGCAAAGGGGGAGAAATGACAGCTCTGTTGGATAAATCACAGGGACTGCCAAAGCAGCCCTGGCTGGAGCAGCACCGAGCATCCCTGGGCTGCCCCCAGAGCTGTAGTCAGAGGCTGAACTGAGGAAAGAATCACAGCAATTGGGTTTGTTTTCTTTCTTCTTGGCTTTTAGCAAAATGGAGGAAAACATGACCCGGGGCTCTACTGACATCTGCCTTCCTGTGGAATGCTCTGCCTCCCTCCTGACAGACTTTAGTACTTTTAATTTGGGCCAACACTGCCACTGCTCTTGGCCTTCTTTTTCCCAGCACTCTCTCAAAATAGCCCCTTCTGCATTGCCTGAGTAAAATTGTTTCTTTTGCTCACCACAGTGAGCTGGACAGAGCTTTATTGCATCCTCTCTCTCCCACTGCTATCCCCATCCCTACAGAAACATGGATTTCTAACAGAAGGCAAAATTTCCACACTGCATTTGTGATAATTCAACTTAAATTCCCATTGCCTGAAATCCAGTTTTCCAGCACAATCCCTATCACCCAGCCTCTCCCCTTCTAGTTTTTTGGTTTTTTTTTTTCCTTCCCCATTTAAACTTTTCTCACCTTCACACTGGGGAACTGGATCCTGTTTGTCCAAACTGGGATGCAGCGAGCATCACACCCGCAGTGAAGGCACAAGGAAGAGGCACTCACAGGGAGACCCTGCACTGCTGGAATTCAGGTGAAATGGGCTGCAGCCAAGTGGCATTTTCTGTGCCATGGCACAAGTCACCAGGGAGTTTTCCAGAAACTTTGAGATTTATAAAAGATAAAGGTGGAGGAGATAACCTCCAGCACCTGGGGATCTGCATGGCTGTGCCACGTGCCTTGGAGGGGCTGCAACTCCCAAAGCCACAACCAGAGCCCACAAAAAGATATCAAGTCCTATTTTTTATTTTTCTTGCTCTGCAGCAGAGCTCAACAGACTCTTTTAAATTCTCTCATATTCTTTTTCCCTCCCAACATTTCAAAAGCTCAGGGCCTCAGCCCAGCACTGCTGAGGACTGGCCTGAGCTTCTCCCACCATGGCTGCTTGGAGGAACGGGATGAGACCAGGGTCTGCCAAATCAATGCTAAAACAAACCCCCAAAGAATGACACAGAACAGCAGCATGGGGTTTTTAATTATTATTCACAGGAAGACGCTGCACAGAAATATTTGATGATATGTCAAGCACATCTGGTTACTTATGATAATAGCAGCAGGCATAAGAAGCTGCTTTGGGCAAGGGCTGTTGTCCTGCCCTCGGTAAAAGCGTCTTAAGCCACGACTATGATGATAACAGGACACTAATCACCCTTTTTCCTTGCTCAGGGAGACTGATGGGAGAAGTTTGCTGCTCCCACAGACAATGTAATAGTGAGATTTGCTTTGCTTAACATAGTTAATACTCATAAAAGCCTGCAGCACTCCAGGCTGTTTGCTAGAACAGCTGTGAAGATTTTTATGGAGATGTATTAGGGATATTCAGATGCTGGTTTGATGGGAGAGATGTAAAAAAATCATATTTGGTTTGTTGTTTGGGGAGAATGATGGAAAATTCTGCAGCCATCTGCTGAAGATCAGGTACTTGGGTGATGACCCTGCTCCAGTGCATCCCTGTTCCAGAGGGAATTCAGGGGCCAGGCTCTGCCCAGCACCATGAGCTGATGCCTTGGAGCCACTGGGTGCTGAACAGCAGCTCCCTGTGACTCCTCAGATGGGTTTTACTGAGCTCAGCCAGCTCTGCTGGCTTTCAGCAGCTCTGAATTTAGCTTTGTGTGTGCAGAGAAGCAATAAAAGGAAATCAAATGTTAATCAAACAGCAAGCACAGATCACTCCAGGCCAACTGTGATATTCAGATGTGCCCTGAATAGCATCTTGCCCCAGACAAAGCTCATCATCTCCACCAGAACTTCTCATTGTGCAACCTCTGATTCCAGCAGGAGTGATAGTTTCCCCTCAGTAAAATATGTCTCCTGCCACTTCTTTGAGAGCCTCCCCATCCCTTTAGGAAATATTAAAGCTGACTCCAGGAGAATTTAGCTTATTCAGTCCATGCATTCCATCAAGGAGAGAGGTGCTGATGGCGATGCTTATCTGCCTAGTTAAGACAGCTGTTAAATAGCAGCTCAATTCAGCAGCCATCCCTCAGGCTCCCCAGTGGTGTGCCCCACAATTGGAGCTGAAAGGGATAAGGGGAAAACTGTGGTGTTTCCTGTCTGGATTTAGGAATGGACACATCCTGGAACATCCCCCTGGACGCTCACTCACCTGAATGAGGCTTGATGACTGATTTTGGAGCTCAGCCATGAACACAGCTGGGCATGGGGGTTTGCTGTTGGCAGTGTGTTTTGGCCAGGGGGAGGTGTTTCTACTGAGCATGGCCAAGTGTCTTCCCAGTGGGAAGGCAGATTTTCCTCTGCATGTCTCCACTAAACAGGCCTCTCCCAGGCTTCACCATGACCATCCCACACCATGAGCTCCAGCACTGGTGTCTGGTGCTGGTTGCTGCTTTGCCCCTTGCAAAGCAGCAACCAAATGAGAACATGCTCATGGATCCCGAGCAGAAAAAGAGGAAGAACACAGCAGAATCCCCAGGCTCTGTCACAGAGGCAAGAAATTGCCTGTGACTACATCTTGGGACTTTTTCCATGTGTGGGCTGAACTCTGTGTTTAGAAGGGAAGGAAAACCAGCATCCTGTTTTTAAGGATGGCCTCTATTTCTGGAGGTTAACACCGCTCCTCTCTGCTGATCCTGCAGGATCTTTTCAAATGTTCATTTAGCTCTGCCAATGCTATTTATGTGATCACTTCAGATTTCAAGAAAAGAGCTCAATTTGTGACTTTAATTAAGGAGTTGGGGAGGGAAGAAATCTTGTTTTCAACGCCTGGTATGGAGAGTGCCAGCCCTCCTCTCTCTGGGGGAAGGAGGAGGCAGCGGGCGAAGCCAGAGGTGAGACATAAAGAAATCAGCTGGTGATGCTGAGCTTTGCCTTGCTGAAAATTAAATTTGGTGATGCTCTGCAGGGCAGCTGAAAATCCCACCCAAAGAAAACAACCCTTGAGCTTTCTTGTGTTAGGAGGAGGCCAGAGCTGGAGATGCTGGCTCAGAGCATGGCTGGAGCCTGAGGGTGCACAGGGAACAGGGCTGCCGTGATCCCGGGATGAGGGGCGGTGAGTTCACACCCCAGTAACGCCCAGCTCTGATCCCTGAGGGCCACTTCTCAGTGGTGGCAGGAGGGACAGCACTGTGCTGTGGCTCTGTGCCTGCTCCCTGCTCCTGCAGGTGATGTCCATGTCCTCCAGATCACAGAGGACACAGCTCCTCCAGTACTAACACCAGGGAAAAAGAACCCCCTGGACTCCCAAGTCCATCGTCACCCAACCACCCAACCAGCACAGAGACTCCTGCAGGGCTGGAAATGGGACTGTCTCAGGTCAGTGTCCCCATCCCAATCACCATCAAGACTGGAAGCTGCTTCTCAGCCTGCAGTGAGCTGTCCTGTGGTGCAGAGACTGCATCAAAGCATCATCTGCCTCTCAATAAAATCTGTGTGCTGCTCCATTTTCAGAAGGCACTAAGAACTGAATCTACCAACCCATGCCAGCCTGAGTGCCACAAACTAAACTGTGCCCCAGTGGTGGCTCCAGCACCCTTCCAATGCCCTGCTGTTCAAAAGGTCAGGAATTTCTCTCTTCCCCTTTTCTGGACTGCTGTTGATATTTTACAATACCAAAAGAAAGTCTTGGCCTCTGTCAGCTTAACCCCATTCCCCCTTGTCCTGTCACTCTGTGGCTCCCAGCTGTGGTAACAAGTGTCTCCTCCTCAAGGTGACCCCAAGATGGAAGGTTCACTCTTCCTCTGCCACCCTGTCCAGCCACCCAGGGAGAGACAGCACCTCCAATAAACACCCTCAGTTTCACTCTGTTCTGTAAAATGTTGGAAAATCAGACCCTTGTCTCTTTTCATTTGTGGACAAACCCTGCTGGCTCTGGCGAACAGCTCCTGGAGTCATCTGGTGGAACCTTCTAGATGTCCATGAGCTTTTGTTCATGCACACCACTGCCCCAAAGAATTACTCTCCTCTGAAGCTGATCTACAGCTCTTTTCCATCCTTCCTGCATTTCTCACTGCACACAAAACCATGTTAACAGCCATTCTCAAATATTGCCTATTTACAGGGGAGATTTTAATTCACATTACTGGGTGCCGGAAGACGCCTCAAAGTTATTTAATCTCTGCATTAATATATATATATATATATATATATGTATGTATCTGCAGTATCCTTGTCCAAATTAAATCCAAGTTTCTCACTCCAAGCCAGCCCTCCATCATTAGAAGGAATGCATTAAGAAGGCAAGGGGGAGGTGAAAAGCTCAATTCAGGGCAATGGGAGCTGTTCCATCCACTTTTGCCAGTGATCAGATGCACAATAAAGAAAATATAACAGCAGCAGCCAGCCCAGAGGGACAAGGACCTCCTGGTGGCCCCACATCCCCTCCTGGCTCTCCGTACACCGAGAGGGTGACAGCATCCAGTCTTTGTTCAGACAATCCCAAGTATCTGCTGCCTTGGAGTCTAATGAATGCAGGGGCCCCACTCGAGTTCCCTAAATTGTGAGCTGGCACCCAGTGACAGAGACTGATTTAGGCCTCACTGCTTTGCACTGCAGTTAGAAAAATACTGATGGCTCGTTATCCGTCTTAATCAGCAGCAGCAAACAAATGAGGGACAGGGAGACATCCAGCAGGGAATACACCACATTACTCCTCCTTATTGATAGCACAGTCACTTAATTTGATGTGGATTCGTAACTTGAGGCATCACTAAATACTGGAGCAGGGAAGATCTATGGGTGCAATTTAAAAGCCGTCTGTTTGGGAGCGGTGACGCACCGACACCGATCCCAGCTCTGCGGCCAGGCTGGACACCATCCCTCACCACGAGAGATGAAGCCAGGAACCCTTCCCCAGCTAAAATGCACCAGCTGAAAATGGGGAAGCCCCACCCCACTCTTCATCTGCTGTGCTTGTGGCATGAGCTGGACAACAGGGGACCCTGCCCAAGACTGAGCACAGAATCCCAGAATGGTTTGGGTTGGAAAGGACCTTAAAGCTCATCCACCTCCACCTTCTGCCATGGGCAGGGATGCATTCTGCTGGACCAGGCTGCTCCAAGCCCCATCCAACCTGACCTTGGACACTTCCAGGGATGGAGCAGCCACAGCCTCCAATGTCTGATAGCTTCTAGACATGTCCAACCCTGGGCACTGCCTGTGCTGGGGCAGCAGAGCTCTGGATCAGACCTTGGGCACAGCTCACTCTGGGAAGGCAGCATGGGGATGGTGGAGCAAAGCTCATGGTCTGGGCACACCAAAGAAATGCAAGCAGTACATTTCCTGTATCTGCCTCCCTATATGGACATTTCCCCCAGTCCCATGCACTCAGTCCATCTGTTTCTGATCCCAAGTGCACCAAAATCAAAGCTGGGAGCATATCCAAGTGCGCTTTGAGCTCCCTGCAAACGCTCCAGCCCCAGTCCGCCCATTTGACTGGGTTCTACCCAGCTGTGGGTTAGGGACTGCTGGCCAGCAGGGCCAGGCATTGCTGCAGTGCAAATTAGAAGCTATCAAACTCATATCCCTTTATTCACTCTGCTGACTCATACAAACAGGGGCAGCCTTGATGTGATACCAAGGAGGTTTCACCTGGCTGGAGGAGCCAGCACATGGATCAGCTCCCAGACAGCAGAAGAACAACTCCCAGTGCTTCAGACTCATCTGTAAATCCAGGGCTTTCCCCTCTCCTTTTAGTGTGAAATGCAGGTTGGCATTTTCAAAGTCAATTATGGGATTTACATACCAAATTCTTCTTCATTTTAAAAAGATCTATGTGTGCAAATACCTTGATCAGCACTGAAAAGTTTAGCATATGGTAAAGCAACCTGCAAAGGCAAAGGACCCAGCATTGCATAGGCAGGAGCTGTGCATCCAAAGCAGGTTTTCTGAACCAGGTTTTACTGTGCACACTCTGGGCTGGAGCAGAAAAACTGGAACAACCCAAAGCCAGCAGTAACCATCTATTAGGGGAGAAATGAGTGTTTCAACATTTACCTGTGCAAACAAACAAGATCAGCTCTTAAAAAGCTTTTTGCAGGCAGCATAAAGCTTTGGGAGAATACCATAGATTTTGTTTTTTAAATACAGGTAGATTGTAATTGTGGGTATTGAAAGCTACTTTGAGGTAATTTTAACCTTTCAGGTAAGTAACAGGCTTTCAAAAAGTTGTCTAAATAGATACTTCCCATAATGAATTCCAACAGCACTGAAGGCACACTCCTTTTTTAATAGTCCAAACATAGCATGAGGTGAGGTGGGTTTGTTTGAGCTGGTATCAAATAGATTAATTTAAAAGAAATCAATTAATAGAACTACCATTAAACTACTGCATCAGCTAACAATGCTACCAGGGAGGAAGCAAAAGAGAGGAAAAGTTGGACCTTCCAGAGACTAAACCTTTAAGTGAAGGAAAAAAAAAAATATATAAATGCATGCATAATGTGCTGCAGCTGCCTTCATGTCACTGGCTCAGGTGCCAGGAGCAGCCAGGGAACAAAGCGTGCCGTGGGACAGGCTGGGCCTCGGTGACTGTGCCAGTATCTCCCAAGAAAGGAACTGGGAGGCAGAGAGGCAAACTCATCCAAGGACTTGGCTGGATGTTCACCCTGCAGTGCTGTGGGCAGCTCCCAGGGACACTGGGACACTGTCAGGGAGCCACAGCTCTTGATCCATGCAGGCCTGGGAGGACACCCTGATCCAGGGAAATAAGGCCCTGGCAGCCCCTGGATGCCAAAGCACCAGGCCTGTGGTCCCTGCCCAGGTATCCACTCAAAGGCAGAGGTTAACAACAAAATAATAACAAGCAGGATTTTCTCCTTGGGTCTTGTGAGCTTTTACCCAACTTATTTGCCTCTTGGTTGTGCTTCATGTGAAAATATAATTATTTTTATGGCCCACTTTAACATTTTTATGTCTTTTTTTCTTCAGAAAAAAAAATCCCACATTTGGTGTAAGAATTAAAACAGTATTTCATTCTTAACTGCAATCACAGATGATGTATGGAAGAGAGCTGGCTTCATGTCAACTCAATATAAAGCCAGAATTGAATCTAACTCGGTCACTACAGCTGTGCGATGTTTTATGGGCTGAGGGAATTTTTTCAGATCAGTCATAAATGAAATGGGAACTGTGACTGGGCTCATTTTGTATCAAACAGGAGCAAAACCATGTAGGGAAGACCCAGGACTGCTACACATTTGTCTGAGTTGTCCCTTTAGAGGTGGAGCGTGCTGCAAACCCAGCCCAGCGCCGGGCGCTGGCAATCAGTGCCTGTTGGCACAAAGCCCCTGCCAGGGCAGTGGGGTTTCCTGAGCTGTGGGATCAACCTCCAGCTCCTGTCTGGGAAACAGCATCACTGCAGCCCAGCTCCCTGTGGGACGGGGTCAGCTGATGGAAAAATGCCCTCAGGCCTTTCTGCCATCTTGGCTCGAATGTGATGCTTTGAGGCACCAGTGCAATCCCACTTGTGTTTCCCACTGCCTGATGGATTTTTCTGATGGCAGCTTTGAATGTGGGGTTGTGTTAGAAATGGGATTTCAAAGGTAAAACTTTCCATCTAAGGAAGGAGCTGCTGTGGAAACCATTTCTTCCTGCTCTTGGCTTGTGTTTGAGTTGCTGGCTTTTCTGCTGCTTTGAGCAGAACCCATCTCCTGCTGCTTCACCACTGTTCCCATCTCCCTGGCCTCCACAGTCTCCACCACTATTCCCAGCCTCCTGGCCTCCACGATGATGGACACAGAAATGATGGCCATGGGCAGGTAAGACCCACATGAAAGGGGAATTTAATGCTAAAAGTTAAAGTCAATCAGCAAGAGTTCTCCTTCCAGTCAAAGGATGGCTCTTCTGGGGGATGTTTAACAGTATCAGCCTTTGGATCTGCCTTTGTTCATCCCTATAAATTTAGGATGGGCTGCAGTGACAAAGCTCCCATTTCTATGCAAATCCATACAAATGATTGATTACCTGTAGAAACGGAATAACCACAAAGGCAGAAACAGTATTTCTTACTTTATGTGGGGAATTTAATTACCTGTCTGAAAATGAAAATCAGGAAAACATCTTCCCTGACCCCACCCCAACCATTAAGCCTGGTTTTAGAGAGACAGGACATGACACTGCTGTGCCAAAATCTGCATCTCCTGAGGAATCAGGAGGAGGAGGGAATGGAAGGGGTAGGGCAAGATGGGTGGATGGACCTTGAGGACACACGTGGGGAGACCAAAGCACTGCAAGGACCTCGGTCTGGCAAGCAGAGTTGGTGCTTCTGGAATAAACAGGCCCCTAAACACTTCTGCTGGGACCTGTCCTGATTCCTCCAGCAGCTGCAGAATCAGCTGTAATCCATGTTTTGTCCTAGGCTTTGCTTTTCCCATGCTCTTCCACCTGAATTTATCCATGGCATTTCCAGGATGCTCTCAGATGGTGCTGTACAAAGAGTCCAGCTGGTGCTAGAAATAAAATGAGTGGTGCTGGTTTTGCATGGGACCATTTGCATTTAATGAAATCACCCAGTGAAAAAAGGAAGGTCCTTTGCTTTGCTCATAACTCTGGGTGTCACCATGGAAGGCATAACCACAGTGCACGTGGGCGTTCATACTCTGGCAGGTGTGATACTGTGCTGATGTGCTGGGACAGGACAGTTATTCTGTGAGGTAACAGCTGGGAATGATGAAAGGCTGTGGAAAAACGATGGTGGACATAGGTGGCTCTGCATCCCTCCTGCCCAAACTTCCCAAATGCTTCCTTACCCTTCTCTGCAGTCTGTTTTTATTAATTCCTTGATGAAATTCTTGCTCACCCTCTGGTCTCAGTGGTACCACAGGATCTGAATGGCTCACAACCCATTATCCTCCCACATTCTCCTGGGAGAGGGAAGTGCACGGGGCAAACTGAGGCACAGAGGCAGTGGGAACTCATCAGGGGTGCAGGTTATTCCAAGTAAACCCAGCAGAAAACTCTATTTGACTTGCAGCAGCAGCAGGGAGGTTTGAGGCTGCAAACTGCCTTCTCAAGTGTGATGGGAATTGGTTCACACCTTATTGGCAGAAGGAGGGAACTGTGAGACAGGCTGGCAAAGTGAAGGACAATGACTTCCAAAAATTCCCCATTTCTGAGTATTCCCACGCTTTTCAGCTAGTAGTCCCTGCTTTGTTTTTCCTGCGTTCATTTTGTGCCTTAGAATTTTTTTTAAAGCCAGAAGGAGGATTTAGACATTAGAACAGCTACTGACCTGAGTTAATGATTTTATAAAACCCCTAAAAAATGCTTTACTTTAAAAGATTGATGTTTCCTATTGTATTTTTTCAATGCCAATTAATTACTTAATTCATTAGCAATGTAACACAGGAATAGTCTTTGAAAATCTGCTGCTTTGTGTAAGATGCCTTTAATTATGGATAATTAAATACTGTGGAAGGACCTGATTATACCTCTGAGCATTTTCTAATCTGGAAAATGAAACACACTCCTGTACTCCTGAACACATAAAACAAAAGCTGAGCTCAACAACAGCCATAGGAAGAAAAAAAAGATGGGAAAACAAACACCCCAAAAGCCAGACCCACTCCAAACACTGCAACTAAAAGAGGGTGGGAATTCCTGGGGAGGCTCAAAGGCTTTGTGCATGCCCTGGCACAGGGCTGGACCCACACCCTGCCTTGTTGGGGTACAAAGGGCAACCCAAATGTGCTCAATGCAGAGCTGCTGCAGCCAGCAAGCAAACATGGGCCCAGTGAACACAACTCACTTTGGCACTTGCTAAAGCTGGGAACAGATTTCCAGACATTGCCTTGGACATACAGAAGCAATAGCCAAAACTGCCACAAAGAGCAAAGCACTCTCCAAACACAACCACAGCTGACCTTGGAAGAGGAAAGCCTGCCAGTGGCAGGAGTTACGCTGCTGGTTTCTTTCTGTCTCAGAGTTTTAGCCCCAGAAGAAAGCCAGGGAAATGCTTGTTTTGAAGACAGCACTGCCCCAGTGCCTCTGAGACAGATCCTCTCCCTGACTCTTACTTTGCATCCTTCCTCCCTGGGCCAAGAACCGATTGCCAAACTCAGGGAATAAACTCACTTGTCTATTTATTTCTCAGCTGGCAAATTTTTGAGAAACATCAGGACAGGTCTTGTGAAATGTTAGGGGCAGGATAACGTGAGTGGCACAGACTGAAGTGGAGACACTAAAAGAAGGAAAATGTCACCCCTAACACGTGAGCTGCCTGTCTGCCTTAACTCAAAGCAGCAATGTGGCACATTGATGATCTTTAGGGTTCCTTCCAACCCAAACTGTTCTGTGATGATTTGTGGGTCCTGATGTCCAAGTGTGGGATGTTACCATGCCCCAGAGATCCCCTCCTGGGGTGCACTGCCAAAATCCTCGACACAGCAGCTGATAGCAGCTGAGAAATGCAGAAACCCAGCCACCGTGAGGTGAGTGCACGAGGAGACGCTGCAGCACAAGGGACACATTGCTGGGATGCAGTGCCCATGGCACTTGTCAGGATTCCTACTTGATGCTGCCAGGTTCCAGGCCTGCCAGCAGTGCCAGACCCACTGCTGCTTCCACCTCACCTGCTGCTGAAGTTTGTGACATGATGAGTGTACAGGGAGGAGGGGGGGGTTTTTTAATTCTTTTTGCCCAAGAGATTAGTAGAAAACGGGAAGTCAGGGATGTCTTGCTGACCCTCGTGGCTGTGACCTATTAATGCAAACAGTGATGAGAACCATTGAGTTGATCCCACCTCAGAGCCAACATTCAATGAGCCCATGCAGTCCCTGGGTTACTGCAGACAACCAGGGAATGTCGTGTCTAGAAGGCCCAAACCTCAGTCAGGAGAACAAAATCCACACATTTTCTTGGTGCACTTTGAGCCTCACCTCCACGTCTGACAAACCCTATTCCAACAAGGGAAAGCTCACACAGGGCTTTGGGAAGCTGGTGGAACATAGGTGGAAGAGCCCAGCCTGTTTGGCACAGGTTGTCCCAGGCAGTCTGATGGTGCCTGTCAGCATCCCACCACAACCTGTCAAGCACTGCCTCTGCCACTGCTCTTAATTAGCTGATGCTTTCCTCTCCTCTCCTCTCTGGCTACTTTAACCCTTAGTCAGAAGAGGAGCTTGGGCACATGGACCCAAGAGGGAGAGCACAGGCAGCACTTCCCTGAGAGGGAGAAAACAAGCCCAGGAAGAGGGGCAGTGCAAACTGCAACAACACCATGCATGCCACAGAGGAGCGAGGAGAGTCCTGGGTGTTTATTGCTGGGGGGTGTAATGCCTTCTGGGGAGGCCACTCCTCTTCCAGCAGCTCTCCTCTGGCCTTTAGATCCACAGATATGAGTTAGGCTAAATCTGTAAAGAAAAGTAGGCACCTTTATTTCAGGGGTTGATTCAACAAGGAAACCCAAATAATCATTTGGGCAGGGGTGTCTCTCAAGTCTGGGTGAAACTGTCCAAGGAGGGGCTTACACAGGCACAGGAACTGGCCCTGACTCTTTTCTGCATGTGAAACCTTCACTGTCGAGCTGTTAGGATGAATGAGAGAGCACACAAAACATGGACGTTTCCCTTGGAGCAAGGCAGCCAGGCCAGTTTACCCCAGCCTCAGGAACTGGATCACAGTGTGTTTACTTTCTGGGGGGGCATGATGCAGCCAAGACAAAAAGTGGTTTCTATACAAAACACAGCAAATATATCTAATCATTACTGTTGTGGGCAGGTTTTCATTTTTTATCACAGCTTCCCAATTTATTTCCAATTTAATAATTACAGTTTGACGTTGCCTGTAATAATACATTTCTTTTTTGCTGGGCACAGCTTGAAAAGTAACCAGAAATTCCTTCTTGCTGCTTTCCTTGTAGCACAGGTGGGTGTTGTTGTGGGGATCAGTCACTGCCTGAGTATTGTAGCCCTTTCTGTTCATGGTGAGAGCTTCCAGGGATGGGGCAGCCACAGCTTCTCCAGGCAGTCTGTGGCAGGCCCTCAGCACCCTCACTGAGAAGCATTTCTTCTGAATATCTAAACCTCCTCTCTGCCAGTGTGAAGCCATTCCCCTTGTCCTGTCACTCCAGCCCTTTGTAAATAGTCCCTTTCCATTTTTCTTGTCAGCTTCCATCAATCCTGGACCTGGTTACTTACCCAGGTGAGAGGGAGAGCCAAGCAGGAAGGACATTTCTCATCACAGTCAGAGCTGTTTCTCCTGTTCCTCTCCCACTCACCTGGGGAGCGAAAGTCAGTGGTGCAAACACTTTCTGCTTTCAGTAAAAATCAGAGCAGGCTGTCTGAAATAATTAACAGGGCAAAAAAGCCCCTTCCTTTCTGTCTTCCTCACCGAAATATTCCAAAGTATAAAATAAAGATCTAACATCTAAAACCATGTCACCCCCTTTATCCTCCGAGATTTGAGGGAGTTTGTTCTGAAAACATTAAATGGGGCATCTCATCACTTCCAGTTTTTTCCCAAACCTTTTTAACGTATGAACAGAGAGTTTGCTGTAATTGGCCCTTTTCCCAGGGAGCTTTCAGTGAGTCAGCATTTTCTGACCAACATATTCCCATCTTCTTCAAATACTTTCAGGCAGCTGCAGTGCAAAAAGTTAGAACTTTGACAGCCTGGAGAGAACTTTGTGTGCTCATCTTCACTGCTCTCAACAGATCCTTGGGCAGGAGATCAGCACTCCTCTTTTTGGAACATCAGCTCCTGCTCCATTTATTCTAACAAGCTGCTTCCCTACCAGCACCACCAGGCACAAAAAGTTTGTAACTGGGACACATTGTGGCTGATGTAAAATGAGTGACACCAGTTTGCATCAATTGTGGTACTGCTCCATAATGACTCCTTTTTCTTTGAGCTCTTCAGTGAATTCCTTGAGGGGATTATGATTCCAGAAGCAGGTACAAGTGGAACATGGACATCCTGGAGTTCCCCTCCCATTACAAAGTGCTGATAGGGTCCCATGGGCGACTCCTCTTTCCTTGAGCTGCATCACACGGCCAGAGCTGCAAAGAACTGATCCAGGCCAACCCCACCAGCCACAGCAAAGAAAGCAACATCCTCTCCTCTTTCCCATCAGGCTTTCATTTGCCCATGGCCAAGCCTAAGCTCTTCAGTCTTGGGCAGCAATTCAGATCAGCACTGCAGAAGAGTTTTCAAAACACAAATAAGGAGAGCAAGAAAGGCACCCCTGCACCAGCCAAGCTCTCTTGCAGCCTGTGCTGCAGGGATGGAGCCAAGGGAAGCCTCGTGCTGAAGGAGCAGTGCCCTGGTGCTGGGCCTGGTGAGCTGCACTGACAGCTGAAGGCACCTGTGCAAAGCCAGAGCATGAAGCAAGGCAGCTGAGAGTGAGGGGAGGGCCGAGGGCTGGGAGGAAAGGGATGCTGACCTTTGTGGACAGCAGAGCACCTTGCACAACAGGGAGTTACGTGATGGCTGGCACTGTCCCAGCCCCTCCCTGTCCTGCAGGAGCCTCCCACGGGCAGCACAGCTCCACCCCTGCCACACAGCAGCACCACTGCCACCCACACACGGTGTGCTTGCACCCTCACCTGGCTGTGCTGCACCCAACTGAGGGTCCCTCTGGCAAACGGCTCCACCAAAAGTGCACTTATTTTTGTTCTGCCCTCGTGATTCACTTCACCAGCAAACCAGGGAGACACCTTCAACCCCCTTTTTAGTCTCTCCAGCCAAAGTGATGGGTGAATTGGCAAATGACAGGCTGGGGTAGTGTTTGGCCACACAGTAACTGAGATTACTGCCCTGCTGTCCTTCACAGAGCTGTGCCGGTGTGGGAGGGACAGAAGGCTGCCCTGGAATGCAGCACCCTGCCAAAGGAGTGGAGATGGAGATGTAGGAAAGGAGAAGGGAAAGAAAGGAAGCAGGAGGAAAAAACTTGTAAGCTTAATTCAAAGTGTTCTCTGACTTGCTTAGCTCTAATCTTTAATTCATATTTTCATTACAGTCTCTTTGCTCTGTAAAGTCTGCATTTCATGTAAAAGGAGCAGCTCAAACATAAATTATTTGACATAAGTCAACCCCTTCTTAAAGTCCTCTACTCTACATATGTGTAGGCTCCCATAAAGAAGCATTAAACATTCATCAAACTAGAAATGCACGAAGACAGTGTCTGCCACTCTTCTCATACAGATATCCCAGCCTTCAGAGCCAAGGCAAAGCCTCTCTAATCCTTTCAGAAACCCTGACCACACAAAACACTCCAGCCTCCTGCAAGGTCCCTCTGAGCCACCCAGAGGTATCAGAGGTCAGATCCCCAGCTGGAGTAAATCAGAGTAAAACAATGCCATGTTTTACACCAAGTGACACCGACACTGGATTTGACTTTAAGCTTCTCTTGCAGCAAAATGGTTTACAGCAATGTTATTGGACCATAAAGTCACTTTTGGTATTTTAAAGTCACCCCAAGAATCAGGTGGGAAACAGCAACAGGATGCCAGCTTTAATTTCAGTACTGCCCAGGCTCCTGGCATCCTGCAAAGGAACCTGGCTTCCCAACCAGAATCTAGGAACTGCTCCCCTCCCAAACACCCCGAACCCACTCCTTCTCTACAAGACACTGTCATGGTGATAGTGAATCCTGAACTACCACTCTCACAGGCCAGTGCACACAAACTTCAGCAGCATTTCCCCAAGGGAGAACAATCGTTATGAGCAAAAGCTTCATCAACATTTCTGAGTTTGAAGAGTAATGCAGACCAGGTAACGTTTCCCACATCTCTGGGAGCTGTGCCCGCTGAAAGAGAGCTTTGGAGCTGGTCCCATCCCATAAACGGTTTCTCATGATCCTCCCTGACCTTTCTCTTCAGGTTGTCTGTTCCATTCATCTGAACTCTACTGTGGTGGAAGCTCAGAAGCATGGTTAGGATCTGGGGTACAAATACAGCAGCTTTCAGCTCCTGCCTGGCCTTCAGCAGTCAGGCAGAGCCTTTTCCTGCCGTGTTTAATTTGTGAATTATCCCTTTCTTGCTTGCTAGGCAGAGGCAGAGAACACAGAGGCTGGGGAAGCAGCAGGTGACCTGTGCAGGTGAACACAGCAGAGTCAGGGGCTGCTGTCCTGCTGGCTCCAGGCTGCAGCTCCCTGGGAATGGAGCTCTTCCAGCAGCATCCCTGTCACTGCACAGCCCAGCACCCCGGCTTTGTGTGAGCACTGAGCTGTGGGACAGACTTAATCACATTAAGTGCTGTTCACTTCAGGGTCTTTTTGTTCTCTAATGGCTTTTCCTCTCCTCATCACCCTCAGTCTCACTTTCTCTGAAACTTCACGAGATGGCAGATTGAACTCAGCCCTCCCCGATTCTGTCCAACACCAGGATGGCTGATTTTGGAAGTTTTAACTTTTCCGAAGCTTTTCACTGTTACAGAGGCCTCTTCCAACAGCTGTGACCATGGGGAGCAGATCAATCTTGAGTTAGCAGGGCATTTAAGCATCTGGATAATCCAAGTGCTGGAGATTTCCAAAGCAATGGAGGATCTAGCTCTTGACAGATGCTTTCTTGTCTAATTTTCGCCAGCAAGTTCAGCATCTACATGCCTTTAAGCCCTTGGCCTGAAGTGATCAGATGGATGAGCTTCATTGAAAATCAGTTTCAGGGAAATGACTCCTTAAGGAACAGCAAAGTAAGCACTGGAGTATTTTGTCAGGTTGGTGTCTGCCTGGCCAAAATACACCTCCTCATTTTCAGTCTTGATCTTCTGCCAGCTTTCAAATCAATCCTTTCTTTCCTCTGTTGGTAATCAGATCACTGCTTTAACTGAACTAAAAGTTCACACTCTGACCACAGTTCACACTCCTGCTGGTCATCACAAAGAACATTATCCAGTCCTTCCCGTGGCTCCTTGGGCTGACACCTGAAGGGGGTGGTGGCTGAGGGGTGACCAAATGCCCCAGAAGGTGGCTGCCATCAGTGATTCACAACCATGCTATGCTACTGCCTCCAGCTGCCAGGACCTGGGGAGAGGATGGTGGAGTCCAGCAAAATCCGGTGTGGGGAGCACTTCTCCTTGGCTGAGCCCATTCCCTTGCATCTGCACAACCAACCAGCACATTGCATAGACTGTGACTGAAGGGGGTTTAAGTGCAATCTTAAAATCTGGCCATTTCAGGAATGTCTGAAATAAATTAGAAGAGGAATTTTATTTAGTTGTTGTTTTGGTTTCTTTCTTTTCTCTAAAGGGATCTCCCCATGGCTCCAAATCACTGTTTTCCACAAAGTAAATGAACCTGAAGTCTTCTCTCATCCTCTTGCCACATTTTCTGTGTTGCTTTTATCCTCCAACAGTTGTATATAATCAAATGGCAGACAAAACATCCTGTCCCCAAATCCTTCCCTTTTTTTCCAAACTTTTAGTAATTTTTTCCATGCTTCCTTTATTTGTTTTTGTCATTGATCAAGTTGGAAGCAGAAGCTTTCCAAAACAATGACCTGGAGCTTCAGCGATCCACACTTTGCAGATAAATAACAAACTACATTAATGCAATAACACACCAGCACTGGATTATTCCATATTAAAACCCTGGCACTTTTCAGGGCAGCGATAATTTGGAACCACAGAGAACATGTGGGGAAGGGTTTTTGTCAGTACTGGTTACCAACATGCACTATTAATCCATCATCTTCACCTAAAAGAATTTACATGGAGGTGGAGCCTTTTGTCCTGCAAAATCCCAAAGGGTTTTTCAAGCAGCACAGCTCCCATCACCCTGGCAGGGTAGTACCAGGGCAGGGGTTTGCTGTCCCTGGCTGGGAAGGAAGAGCCCTGCTCCCCTGACTGCATCACCAGTGCCTCCTTCTGCAGCATCCCGACATTCCTGCCCTGCTTACTCTGGGAACGGGAATGAAGTTCACAAACCCCCTCTGAACGGGTGGGCAGGACAGGAATAGCCTGGCCCATGTCCACACACCAACTGCCCACAGCACAGCTTTTCCAAAGGGACACCCCCTGGGCACTCCTGAACGTCTCCCACTCAGAAAAAATGCATTTCTTCACAGCACTTGCTAAGAAAAGGCAGCCTCAAAGGTCTGCCCCCAGGAGTTATTCTAACACAGAGACATGCAAAGCTCACTCAGGGACACGTGTAGCACGGGTTTGTTTGCCAAAGGAAAGGCTTCAACGGGCTGGGAGAATCCTTGGGGGCTCCTGAGCAAGACACACTGTGTTACAGCAGGAGCAGGCTGGGGTGCAGAATGCTTATTTCAAATTAACTCTAACAGAGAAATAATGAGCAGCGAGTTTACATTTCAGTAAATTAAGAGAGAAGCTTAGGTAAAATGTGGGTTTATATGCACGGAAATAAATTATTATTTACTCATTTTTGTGCTCATGCCCTCCAATATGAAGACATTTGTAGGGATTTATTAATATTTATAGCATATTATAATAAATACCCACAAGAGCTTTGCCTGAAGACATGCTATTTTACCAATGTAAAATCTGTTGAAGGTCAAAGGGATCTTTTACTTGTGTGTGGATGGCAGGATCAGCCTCTTTACTTGGAAATCTGTATCAACTGTGATAATTTAAAACTTTAATTAAAGACTCAGTGACAGATTATCTACGAAATGTCTTCCTGCTGCCCAGTATTCCATCACGGATGTCTCCAGAAGCCCAGGCTGAGTAAGCACACTTGCCAGGAAATATTTCACTGTGGACATGTTAGTTTTTATCTGCCTCGTTGGGTGACAAATTCTTTTGTTGAGAACTGGTGACAACAAAAATTAAACTGGAGGCAAAACCAGGTCCCAACCTAAAAATATATAGTATTTGTTTTGTTCATCCCTCAAGAAAATGAGACACGGGGAATTTCTCCCTTTGTGCACTGCAGTAGGTGGCAAAGCAGAGGAGCCCATTTAGTCTGGATCATAGATGAAGGGATGTGAGGGATGATACACTGGGGATGCCCCCTATCCCAGAATCCTGCACTGTTCCCAGACCACATCCAAAGGGCTGAAGGAAATGGGAAGAGCAACCTCCAAGTGCTGCACAGAAAGGGAGTTAAAACACACACAGCCCCCACCAACAGGAGGGTTGGAGCCCAGAGCAGTGGATGGGTTTATGGGGAGGGATGAAGAGCACAGGGTGAGGAGAGAATGGGCCAGGAACACCACCCAGGCACCTCTACAGCCCTGGCCATGGGAGCATGCAGGCCTGGCTGGGAATTCCTCCTGGGAAAGGCAGTGGGTGGATGTGCTCACAGAACTGCAGCAGCACCTGGGGCAGGAGGGACAGCCATGGTGGCACCACGAGCTACTCTAACAGTGACAGGCCACTTTGAGATCCTGCAGAGGAGAGAGTTAACACAGTGACACACTTTCATCTGGAGAAGTCACAGGCACTGGAAATAACAACTCGGGGCCATAATTCTGTGCTCTGTCACTACCAGGAAACGTGAAATCCAGTGACCTTTCATCTCTGTGACAGAAATGCTGCGCAGCACCTGGAGCCATTGCCCTTAAAATGCACTCTGACAAATTGGATGATAGGACATGAAGGAGAAAACGTCCTCTGCCTCCCTCACCCCCAAATCTGAGCCTCCCAGTGAAGTCTGCATGCTCTGTGTGGAATGTGGTATCCCTTGCCAGGAACAGCCAGCCTTGAGCTGCTGTGTTTAGTGAGGCACAAGATAACAATTTCATTTCTTTGGCCAAGAAGGAGCAAACCTCCAAAGCCATTTGTTCAGACTGCTCTTAAATGATAGGAGAGAAATGGGTATGGGCTTTCTATCTTCAGGCCAGGAATGTTAGAATCAACAGATTTTTGCATCATCACAGAACCAGAGAATTCCAGACTGGTTTGGGTTGGAAGAGATCTTAAAGATCATCCCCTTTCACCTCCCTGCCATGGGCAGGGGCACCTTCCACTATCCCAGGTTGCTCCAAGCCCCATCCAAGCTGGCCTTGGACACTGCCAGGGATGAGGCAGACACAGCTTCTCTGGGCACCCTGTGTCAGTGCTCACTGAATCACAGCACTTCTGCCCTTGCCAAGACATAATTAACAAGGTTATGAAAATCTACCTGACTGTATGGAAAGAGAATTATTCCCTCACTAATAATAGCAACAGCTAAGCAAGCAGGCAGGCCATGCTGCTAGCAGAGTGCAGCAAATGATGCAGGGCTGTGTTTTACCTACAATGAGAATATCCCTCACCAAAATTTTAAGGGGTAGTTTTTAAATTGAGGATTTGCACCACAGAGATTAACATCCCCCCCCCACAACTGTATCCCTTGAGCTCCTCTGTTTGTCAGTCTGAAATGACGATCACAGGGACTAAAATCTTTTCATCACACCAGAATATGGCACGGTGTCTTCACCACTTCAGCTGAAAACAAAAGCTACTTGCAAGGAAGGAAACAAATACATTTTAAAAGGGATGTTTCAGTCATTTAAGAAGGTCTGTCAGCTTGTGTTATCGTCATGCATTTGTGAAATTGAGCTTTAATTGACTGGCTGAAGTGGAGAGCTGAAAGATAAAATTTTGGTCTCAAGATGAACATAGAGCCGAAAACACTGTGCTCCTCATTCATTAGGATGTGTCAGAGGAATCCAGATGGGAAGAGAGAGGAATGGCTCCTACTTCCACTTGAATCTCCCAAACTGTGAGAGAAAGGGAACAGTGTGTGCCACATGCAGCCACATCCAAGAGCAGTAACAGACTCTGATCACCAGATTCCCCATGGCACAGGGACTGCCTTGGTGCCTACTAATTTCTGTCACTGTGGGAATGACTTCATTACATTTGTGAAGGACACAGCCCAAACTGCCAGTCTGGGCCAACTATAAGCCAGTCAGCCCCAGAAGCAGCAGGAGGAGCAGAAAGCTCTTCCAGCTGAGGGGTCTCCATCCCTACAGCCAGGCTGGGACACCAGGAAGGGCTCAGCTCCTCCCACAGCACCCCCATGCAGACATGCTCCTCCATCCCAAGGAACAGCCAGACCCTCCACTGGCTGAGCTGTGCTGCAAGCCCCAGAGACAAGGATTCCCAAGGCATCCAGGCTGCTCTGAAGGGGATGCTGAGAAATGCATCCCTGCCTAAAACAGGTTTCAGTTGGAGAGCTTTATGTGTATCCCCAACAGATGAGCAAAGAGAGGAGTGGAGAGATTTGGTAAAACCATGGATGAAGCCTCCTGGTTTCTCTGTGAGGGTTCCAATCACCTCACTGTGTCCCATGGTCTGCTCAGCACTCAGCCAATCTTCCTTCTGTCCTCCTGTCTTTTTGTCCTCTTGCCCTCCTATCCTTGTGCCCAGCACCAGCAGCTGCTCTTTCCCTTTCCCCCTGGTGTTTGGGTGCTGTTCTTTGGGAAGAAAGATGCTTCTCACCCCTGGTCACCAGGGGTGTTGGGGACTGCCACACAGCCAGCCACCAACCCCAGAGGGGGAGTGTGGTTCCTGGGGGAAATGGTCATGCTGGGGAAGGGTTTGGGAGGGAAATCCAGCTGCTCCTGGACCTGTGTGAAGGCCCCTCTGAGCCTGTGCTCCTGGGAAGCCTGAGGGATGGTCACAGCTTGGATTCATGCGAGACAAACTGATTGGGATGTGCTGCCACTGTAAATGAGGGGATTTGGGATGGTGCCCTACACGGGACAGGAACACAGAGTCCACACAGGCTCCAGAGCTGTTTGTGAATGGGTCTGAGCTCAGTGACAGGCCTGGTGACAGCCAAGTCACCAACCCAGGACACCAGTCTGGGTGAGTGATGAGAAACCTTACACCCAGGCACAGGGGGCTGTACACAAAGGTGGTGTCTGGAGCTGGGTAACAGACCTCTCCTCCCAACCTCAGCAATAAAAACAAACCAGTGAGATTTCCTATGAACATTTTCTGCTTTCCAACAGAAACACAGAACTCCATGAAAATCTGACCAAATAATATTTTTGAACAAAAATACAGATACAAACCTCAGGATTTCAAGTAATATTTATGGCATAATTTTCCAAACATTTTTTAATTTTTCAAGTCCCTTCAGTAAAAGGATTTTATGTTTCCAACTCTTTGCCTTTACTCTGCGTCACAGAGCAGAAAATGTGTTGAAAATGTTATTTCTTTACCAACATTTTCATTAGGTACAAAAGCAACCATTACTCTTATCCAGCAGCAGTGATATATGTAAGAGCAAATATACAGGGACAATGAATTCTAAACACAAGGAGATGAATCCAAGTACCCATTTCTTACATGTTTAGAAAGCTGTGAAAAGGTTTATGTGCAGCTGCCTTACCTTTTAATCTGTCTTCACATCTACATTAGGAGAAAGGTGCTTATTCAGAGACGTATGTGAGTATAGGCTGTGCTACATGACCGGGGAGACCTTTTTGGAAACTGATTTATTTTCCAAAGAGGTACTTTCAGTCATTCCAAAACACTTATTGAAAGTATTGATGAATCAGACTCTAATTCATGAAATCACTTCAGCAGGACAATGAGGGCTACACACAGACTCCAGCACACAATTCTGGGCACGATGGGTATCTCACTGGCCACAGGAAAAGTTCTGCCATTGATATTGGTGAGTTTTCCCTTGGCCTTGGATAATAACCATTGGTTTCTTAATGTAGGGACAAAGACCCTCTCTTTTCTCATGTATTTGATTCTCTGTTAGACTAATTTGGAGAAAATAACAAAGAAATGAAACAACAATCACTGATATCAGGACACAATCCTATAAAACCTTTGTCAAGCCATCCATTCCATCTGCTTCAAGGAGAAGACACAGGCCAGGAAGGGCAGCTTTAATTTCCACCCCATAACTGAAGCACCAGGAGAAGGACCAGCTGAAACGCCGGCCCATGCTGATGGAAGCAAACCCCACAAACAGCATTTCAATCAAATGTTTCCTTTATATCTCTGTTAAATCTGAGACAGTTCTTTCTTACCATTTTTGCAGACAGGACAACACTGCTCTGGTTCATAGACTGGGTTGACACACTCGGGGACTGCGCAGTCTGCTACAACACAGTGAACTTCATTGCTGGGCTCGCAGCGACACCATTCGCATGGCGAGGGCTAGGAACAAATCTCAGATTAGCCCGGTGCCTCCCGCAGCTCACAAGTTTGCAACATTCCCATCTTGTCACAAGATAAACACGTCAGCGTTCAACACCCCTTGACTGAGTCATCCATCATGGGTGATACAAGTTACCCTCTGGCACCAAAGAGCTGAAAGAGGCCACCACAGCATCAGAAACACCACCCAGCATCAGCCTTGTTTTCCCACACACAAGGTGGGGTCTTTCAGGACTTTAGGTCCCTTTTTCAAGAGAACTGAGCTGAAATCTCTAGGCTGAACCTTGCTCTACCCCTGTGTTTTATCTTACACACATGGCCAGATGAAGAGCAGGGTTTGTGGAAGGTCACGAGTGGTGGTTCATTCCAGGAAGGGAGGACAGGCTGATTTTCCAGGCCATACCCATCTCTCACGCAGACCACCACTGCCAGCCACCCCCAAGGTGCTGGAAAGGTACTGCTGGGATGGCCTGTCCATCCCCCAGCCTCCTGGGATGTTTTCATTCCCACTTCTCAGGGCAGAGAAGAGCGTCCCTCTTGGACGGGCAAACCAATTTTATTCTGTGTTTGTGCAGCACCTTCATCAGGGGTCTGTGAGCACTCCTGTAACACAACCATGAGATCTCAACCTGGCTCCTTTCCTGCTTGCTTCAACAAGGTTTGTGAGCAACAGGCTCACATAAAATACATAAATAATTAAGAGACTGAGTAATTCTGGGGATTCAGGATTAAAGCACCCAGCTAAATGGTTTTGTTTCAGGACCATCAATTTGGCCAGGAAGCTCTATCCACTTCCAAATCACACAGAGTTGTTGCTGTCTCAACCTTTAAAAAGCTGTGAAAATCTGCTGAAAACATAGAAAGGTCAGTGTTCCAAGGCTCCCAGTGACTTATGTGTGTGCAAGTGTCATGAAAGCATAGCAACAGAGCTAAGGAAGGAGAGTAAGAGGAGAATTGAAAGGAATATAACTTCCTTTCAGTACCAGTAGGTGTGATATGTAACTCCCAGTTTCTCAGCATCCATCACTAACATTTCAATGAGTAAATGTGGGTATTGGGAAAAAAAATCTGCTTTATGTGAATCTGCAACTGTGGAAATGCCTCAATATTAAAAAATATTCCTCAATATTTAAAAATATTTCTCAATATTAAATGATAAAGTGGGATGCAAAGAAAGGATTCATCATCACGTATTTGTGATGGGTCACTCATTTCTACAAGACAGATGCAACCTGTCAACCCTGCTTCTGGCATGTAAAAAACTCTTCAGTTCACCTCTAAGAAGCTCCACGTGTCTTGAGTCTAATAATTTATTCCCAGGAAATTCATTTCTACCTTAAAATGCACTAATTAAAGCTTCCCTTGCTTTGTCTCAGCATCTGCAGTCTATAATTCCCATCACCTCTCATTTGCTCACGGCTTTGGCAATTTAGATAAAATCAGCACTCCTTGAGCAAGGGAAGAAGTGTGTGGAGGTGGAATTCCTCTCTCTAATTATCGTTCCTCTTTCAATCCTGCTTTGATTTCTGTCTGAAGCACCAGGAATCTGAATTCATTTGACTGACATTTCTTATTTGAGGCTATTTAATAAGAAGAAACAATACAGAAGAAAACAGTCAGAGCTATTTGCTGAGGGATCAATAAGAAAATTGCTGCTTTGTTTTTACTCATTTTAATCACTAATTATATGGAGCAGTAGAACTAGATCTTGTGATTTGTGGGAGCTTTCAATGACGTCTCCTCCAGGGCTTGTACCCATCGTCACTACTCCAGTGGCTGTAAGGAATCTGTGATTCTTTTCCAGGACTGCAGCCCAATCCATGGCTCAAACAGGATCAGCACAAGCAGAAGCTGCCCCTGAATGACTCTGAGGCTGAGCAAATGAGACATGACACACATATCTTCTGCCTCAGCCTGGGTGGTGCAGCCTGAAAATGACACTGGAATAAAGCAGGATGTTGCCTGACTCTGGGAGCAGCTTTCAAGTGGGAAGAGCTGCACACAATCAGAGAAGGAAAGCCCACCTGGCAGAACAAGGAGCCAGAAGCCACCAAATGGAAAGGCTGCTTTGGTGTGAACCAGACCTTTCCCTGCCACCCCCTCCTCCCTGCTGCATTAAGGTCAAGCCACTTGGTCTTGTAACCAGGATCTTCCTCTATCTGACCACTCTGGTCACTTGTCAGTGCCTCTTACCATGGGGGACTCCAGCCCTCCTGCACACTCTGTCTATTGGAGCCGTGGCACTTTCTTTAAGGGATGTGCTTTGGGATCCGATCTGCAAATCCCTGCCCATTCAGGAACAATTTTGGCCCCAAAGTCCTCTATCTATTGGGAAAGGCAGCAGGAAAACCAAGCAGCAAAATGACAAACTGGGAACCAGTGAAGAACAGGGAATCAGCAGAAGAGATGTCCTTAAGTTTTGTTTCCCACTTCCCAAGTTAAAGATTTATGCCCCATGAAAGAGGACTGGTTCACACTTTTGTAGCCACTGAAGTTCAAACAACAGTCCCAGAAAAGGAACTCTCATCCCTGCTGAAGAAGGATACTGAGAAAACACAAGGGGTTTTCTGGAGTAGGAAGAAGAGAGGACACTGTCCCACACAGATGGTGAAAATGCTTTATCTGTGTTCCCTAAACTGATATTTTGGAAAGAGTGTTAAGATCAAAGGATCACAAAAGGTGGTAATTTATTAACTCTCATGCCCAAGGCAGACTAATCTCTTAGAAAACTCTCTAGGGAAGGATTTATTAGGCAGGATTTCAAGAGTGTTAATGAAGAAACATTCTTCTGACCACTGCCCAAAAACAGCTTTCATGATGCCCAGTCAGAACATGGATGCACATCCACACCTTTCCATGGTCCTGTAATGCTCAATATTATTTCTGAAATGGCTCTATCAGGAGCAAACTGGGCCCTTCTGCAGAAGCTATCAGTCAGTAGAGCAGCTTGACTTGGCCAAACCAGTGCAAAGCACTGAGATTCTTTTTAGCCCATCTCCACTTCTAATGGGGATGAGAGCAGTGACACTCAGAGCCAGTGGGGTGATACATTCTTGGATGTTGTTGTCAGCACAGGAGCCAAGTCAAGCCAAGCTTGGTGGGAAGCAGACATGATCAACATCTATCCAGCATTCCAGGACTTTTAACAGCAGCTGAAATGGGACACAGAGCACAAGGGACCTTCTCAGTCTCTGCACAGACCCTAATCCCCCTTTCCTTCAGCCAGTCACTCCAAAAAGACAGGAGCAGCACAACCCATTCATACCCACCCCCAAGATCACAGCCCAATTTCTATTTCTGTTCTGCTCCACTGGTCTCAAGGAGGACTGTGAGTGCAGGTTTGGCTGGGAGGGCAGGTTCAGCCCCTGTTTCTGTGTAGGATGGCCCCATCACACAGCTCAGGATGGCTGGAGGAAGGAGCCAGCACTCCCTCTGTTGCATGGCTGGAAAACGTGAGTCTCAGGTGCTGTCAAATGGGAAACATCTGCAATCAGCAGAGTTTGTTAACAACGCAAGAAGGAAGGAAAATTAGAACAGAGAATAGAAAATACACACGGCTAATAAAGATTTGATGTGCACGAGCACATAATGATAAACTTGACAGACGACAAAAACAAACACATGATAAAGGCAGCAAAGGAAACACAATGAAAAACAAGATGCATCCTGAGCAGGGGAAATTGGGAAAGCAAAAAGGATATGGGTGCCCCACCTCCTCATCTTCACTCTCACACCCATACACACCAGCTCCCCACTGCTTTCACTCTCTTTTTGGAAGGAAATGCCAGCACACATAGGAATTGTGACTGTTAGCATCATCCAGCTACTCCTCTCTCACAGGGTTGGGCACCAGGTGGGTCCTTCTTTAGTCAGCTACAAGGTTTCAAAAACCCACTGAAATTTCACACCTCTTAAAGGTCTATTTTGTGAGCAGGCCCTTAAGTCCTCTAAAAGGACTGGTGGACAGCCAGAGAGATCACATGATCAAACAATTCTTTGGGCAACAGCCTACAAAACTGATTATTCCCAAACCTAAGGGAGAGGAGGAGAGAAGAAAATGGAAATCTGAATTCAGGACTCAGCATGTTCAAATCTACTCTTTTATGCTTTTCTACAGCTGAAGAGATCTGAATCAAACATAAGACCACGGCAGCTGGTACAATTGCACCAATAAGTGACACACAAAACTTCAAGATGTGAGGCAAGATCCTCCAAGAAGCACCTCAGTCATCTCATTTAGTCATAGGAATTCTCCTGTTGCATGTACTTCATGAACCTCATCTCTATATTTATCCCTTAGCTCACGTCTTGGCCACAGCTATAGCACCTAAGCCACCCCTCTGCTGCCCCAAACATGGGCAAGACTTTCCCATATCATCACCAAGCAGGGAATATTCTCCCTGAGTGAATGCAGGAAGCATATCTGTATCTATGAAACATCCCTCCTCTTGCCTGCCTGCAATCAGGTCTTTCCTGTCTTTATGTCTGCTCCTCAATTGCTCTCAGCTGCTTCTACACCAACAGCTCTGGAGAGGTGGAGAGGGAGTGATTTACCTAAGACAAGCTAAGAACCCTGCAGATGACAAGTGACTGATATTTTTTTTCACCTGCTTGTTCTGTCAGCCAATAAGAAGCCATTTCCCTCGCTTTTTGCTCTGCTGCCACACTCACCAGGCTAGCTGGTTTCCAAGTCACCCAGCTCAAGGAGACGTCTCAGACCATGTTTTAAGGCTGCAGTTAGTTCCCTGTGATCAGTTGGGATTCTTCCAGCTGGAAGAATCAGACTTGGGGTTTGAGGCTCAGACTTGGGGTTTGAGGCTCATGCCCCCTGCAGGAGCTGGGAAAATGCTGCTCATTTTCCAAGCAGCCTCCCAAGACTGAAGTGCTATTTGCCACCTAAGTATTTCAAGGGCCAGTGGATCTTGTATCATTAAAACTGACTGGACAGAGACCTGTTACTCCTGGAGGCCTTCCTTAGATGCCAGCTCTTGTAGGTAGGTTTAGCACAGCCATTTACTAACACTTTGGAACCCTCCTCACTTTTCTAAGAAAAGGTCTTAAATGGTGTGGCATTTTCTTTGTGCCTGGGTTTTCAGCCTCACGGAAGAAGATTTACACCTTTTCTGGAGCCAGGCTGCTCAAAGCCTGAGATCCAGTTACCAGGATTTGTTGTGCTGCTCTCTTCCCCCTCCTTCCAACAGCGAGGCCTGAAGTGGGTTTTTTGCACAGGGATGTCCCCTGATCCCACGCTGGGAGGCTCCACCTCATTGACAAGCCCCCATGAAGTGGTGCACAAGGACCACGTTCTTGTGCTGCCTGACATACAGCAGCCCTTCTCCAAGCAGACACAGCCCCTGCAGACGGGGGCAGAGCAATACAGGCTTCACTGCCATTGTATCAGAATACTTTTCTCTTGGGGAGCACAGTAAGTGTTTACAACCACCTAATCATGTTACACCTACTGACCACCGTGCAGGGACTGTCCAAGTCACTGGAAGACAATCCAAATATTTCTACTGAATTGAGTGTACCTGTTGCTGTAGCCTGTGGTGTTCTTCATTGTCAAAGAGGTGAATTTAAAACATGGCCAGAACGACTGGAGAAAACTGCCTGGCTGACAGGAACACAAAGCACAAAACGAAGCCAGTGGGCTCATTTTCTGAGCTCTGGGGAAATCCAAGGAGCCATCACATCAGAGCAAAGGCAGAGGAGACACCGGGACTCTCGGTACCACTGCAAACCAGAGTCAGGCATTTCAGCTCCCCAGCTCCTCCAAACACCAAAAAGGACACAGTATGTAAGGATGGCTCTCTTCTAGGTGATACTGCAAAGGGAAAAAATGCTTTTCATGGCAGTTTGGAGTTGAAATGCTTTTTCCCCTTCGAGAATACGTCAGAAAAAGAAGTGCCAACACCTTAAAAAGGAGGCGCCATCCTCTGCATTTCTGCTGATGCCAAGGTGGTTTGGGATGCAATGGATCTCACCTGGCTCTGCTGCACACCCTGCCACAGATTCTGATCCATGAGCTGTATCCACGTGCACCTCCTGCCACACGTCTGGATGTGTCCCATGCCCTGCAAGTGCTGGGCTCCAAGGAAAGGAAAACTGAAAACCATCTCTGCTGTCAATCTCTCCCTCTTTAAGCTTTCAAGAGACTTACAGAGATAATCCCATTCAGCCTCTTCCCTAAGACAGGCTGGACTGATGGCATTCTGCTCGATGCAGACAAAACAGCAGGAAAAGCAGAGCGACGCAGAGTGACATCTGTCAAATTGGGCACTTACATCTTAAGAGGAGCTGTAACTTTTAATGATGCTAAGGACAATGGCAATTCTGATGGAAATTATCTCTGTAGCTACAGTTTCAGGTGGGGAATCTATAGGCAGGAAGCAAGAAAGGGAAGAAAGTTTCAAAGGACCTGATGAATAAATTCGGAGGCAAAAATGGCTTCCACATTATGGCTGAGGTGGGAAGTCATAAACCAGGGGAGAGGAATAAAAAATGAACTGGGATAGGATTCATCAGAGATGGATGAATTTCTCCTGGAGGAGAAATTAGAATCATTTTCATTGTTATTGAAATTGCCTGTGATCTCAGGCAGATTAGCAGAAGATTGCAGGAAAATTCAGAGAGCTGAGAAATTTTGCAGGTGCCAAACTTGTGGAGAAGGAGCTGGTGAACAAGTCCTGCCTGAAGGTGAGACTGAAACCCACCACTTCTCTTTTGAGCTGCTCACTTGGCTTTCACTAGTAGCAGTGCATGAATAACCATCTAATTTGTGTTTAAAATTTGGTAAATGGCTCTTCTGTATGTGCCGATACAAAATCCTGCTAAGGGCAAAAATTTCTCTCATTTTTGTCACTTAATAAAATAAAAATCATCCAGCCAGCTAGTAGAGATACAATATTAATATACTACAGAAACTGTAACCACTTGGATATTCCATAGGTGGAAAGTTGCTCAAATAAACAATGTGTTGAGTAATTATAGACAAGCACACTCACTGAAAACACCATCAGATTGCAAATGACTTTGCAACAGGAAAAAACTACCAAGTCATTAGATAATTTATCTGCAGTGAAAAAATTGGAGCTGTATCCTACTTACATGGAGCACTAGCAATACAAATCAACTCCATCCAAAAATTGAAAAATGCTTGCACCACACTGCAGATTGGCTAAACCAAGGACCTGGCTTCCAAGAAGCAGCAGAAGCAGATGCTGACATCCTGTTTTTAAGGGGGCCCTCAACACACACACAAACATTGCTAACATAAAAGTCTTTCCAGGATTTTGGAGATGGAAAAGCACAAGGATGCTCTAATTGCTCCAGGTTGTGTGCTCCTCTCCTCCCCTCATTCCCAGGAAATGCCTGTCCATAACCAGAAACAACATTATCCTTGCCATCCTTTTGTAAGTATTCCTGGGGAGCCCTCCAGATCAGTAAGGCAGAGGAGGGGCACAGAAGATGTGTCTCATCCTGATATCCTGGGCCCACATCTGATGAGTCAGGGTTGTGATGGCTTTAGGGGCTTTGTACTCACAGATTTGCTCTGTGCCACACAATTTGATGAGTTTAAAAGGCTCCTGGAACCCTGTCTGGATCTGAAGAGTGACTCCTCCATTAGCTGATGAGAGAGACAACCTTGAGCCGAATCCTGGCCCCTTTTCCACCAGAGCTGTGTATCTGCAGTCTCGTGGCTGCTTTTCTCTCCCGAGAGCTTTCTGTAAAAACATGACTTTGCACTTCTTCTGTGAGAACGCTCTCTTTCCTTTGATATATGTCTCATTTTATTCCTTACAATAGTTCTACCTCACCTACCCTGGGGCTGAGGGGTCTGGAGCTCTCTGTTACTTTGGTGATAATTTTTATGACTGATTTACAATAGTTTTTTAGTTCAGACATGCCCTGTGCCCAGGGAAGGGGACTCCTGAAAGGTTACAGCTATGACAGATAGGACCATGGCTCCAATGTGTGAAGTGCAGCCCTGTTTGGACACAGACAAAATGTCTGTGTGTGCTTCACATTTGTTAAGCTCCTTTTAATGTCAGCAGGGAAAGTGAGCCCAGCTGGCAGCTTTCTGCTCTCCATTCCCTCCTGGCTGGCTTTTGCCATACCTAGGAGAAAGCCTCCTGGAGCAGGGAGAGATGAAGGGAGCACCTGGTCAGGAAGGTGATCCCTTTTACAGGTGTTTTCCCCACCCTTGAGTCTGCTGTTTCCTTCTTTGTCCACACTGGGAGATGGGTGAGATGAGGTGCATGTACTGATAAAACACAGAATGTCCATTGTGGAGGTAGGTGTAATACAGCCAGCCATCCCTGGGGAGGAGATCTGGACCTTGGTCCTGTTCCTTCTGCAGATGCCGGCAGTGTCTGGGAGTTTTCTGTCCCTCAGGGGCTGTCATCATTTGGTTATGAGCACAGGCTGGGAAGGATATGAACTGAAAAAAGGTTTGAATGGGTTATCTGTGATGAGAGAATACACTGGAGTCTGCTTACACAGGGAGCACACTGGGCTAGCCCTCAGCCAGAAAGATTTTGCTGGCTGGGATGACCACAGTTAACAGACTGAGAGGTTCCCTGCTTTCAGGAGCTGTTTCAAACCCTATTGCTTCTCCAACCATACTGATTTTACTGTAATTCCCAAGGAATTACCTCTGATATTACCACAGAACAGAGTAAGGAAGCCTCACGTATCCTTATTTTGCAACAGACTGAGCATTGTCACTACATCACTTATCTAATTATAGCTTTTAAAACAGTAACTAGAATCATTGGCTGATTGAGCATCTTTTTAATGAATGCAATTCTGCACATTCCAGTGGCAAAAAACATATACCTACACTTCCCCTCGCTCTGGCAGGAGATAGCTTCCTAAAAAACCTTCTCACCAATGAGCTGTGAACGTTTCTAGGGATGAAATCCTTCCTCCTAAGCTGATGACCTGAGGACCTCCTGCTCACCAGCCCCACAGAAACAGCCTGGGTGAGAGAGATGAACAGCTTGGGAGAGCCAAGGGATGAGCAGTTCTCTCCTTGGCCCCACTGAGCTTTATTGTCTGGCACAACAATAAAGCCTCAGACTTGATTTTACCACTTTTGGAAGGAGCTGGTAACACCTGCATGCACATATTCCATTTTCTTAACAGTAAGGCTCCAGCAGCCATGGAGGGAAGGCAGGGGAAGTGCCAGAGCTTTTCCTCTGGCTGTGCAGAGAAATCCCCTCTCCTTCAGCAGCTCCCTGCACAGCCCTGATTCTGGAAGCAAGCAGAGCTGATGGGCTACTTCCTGGGGTGAATAACTGAAAGCCCAGCCCCAGCTCTGGCAGTACAAATGTTGGGCAAACATTAATTCCTGTGTCATATTTACTGGGGAAATCCCAATCCCTTGGGACTGCATGTACAGGCCGAGTTCTGCACTGGGCTGATGCCCCATGACTAAGACCAGGGGCCTGTGCTCAGTTCCTGCTGATTCTCAACTGTGGGGATGCTCAGATTTTGGGTCTCATCCATTTCAGTGAGGAGCTCTGGGACAGTTTGTGTGTGGCACAGTCAGAACCACTGAGCTCTGAGCTTTTGGGGCTTTTCATGTATTACTGTGCTCCAGGGAAGAAAATCTCATGGATTTTTTTAGCCAAATTCTGAACAAAGCCCACCTTCTTTCACCTATTGTAATAATGTATTTATGCATAATGTGATACATATGTTCCAGAATCACTAGCTAAGAACATAGCATAATTTAAAAAATTGGTTTCACTATAGATCAATATATGACAGGCCTATCTATTTTAGTATGTTTTCTTGGTGCAAATTATGACAGAAATACAGTAAGTCAGTAATTTTAGATTCCTTTGCATAGACATTGTCACTGTAATTTTGCCAGGAGGGAGATAATAAATCATACTTTTCCATCTGACTGATGCTCTATTTCCCCTGTCTGATTCCAATGGCTGTATGCTATCTTCAGAGCTGGCATTGTTCATGGCTCCTTTTATTAAAGCACAGGCACGTTATTGAAATTTCTTTTGTATTATGATTTTCTAGCCATATGTGAAATTGCAGAACACACAAGAAGAAGGAAAAAAAAAAAGCCTCACTTGTTTGAGTCACAGTAGAAAAAAAAGGCTGCTGCACACATCTTGGAAAGAAAAATGCCAATATTAAAATGGGGGACCCATGCTGGCCCTTTGGACCCTGGCCTGCCACACTCTTGTTTCTCACCTAAGAGCACCACCCCAGCAGTAACACTCTGCAACATCCCAAGTGCTCCATTCATATTTGATAAGCTTGCACTCCTAGGCTGGGTGGTCTGAGCCAGGCTGTTGTTTACACCACTTAATTTCTATTTCTGGCATAGTTCTATGGGTGGGGAATCACTTTCTGGTTCCACTGCCACCTTTTCTCCAGCATCAGCACGGACACACTGAATTTCAGGGGCTGAGAGCTGCTGGGATGGCAGCTGCAGACCTGCACGCATGTGCCTTTTGATGAGAGGCCTTGCTCTGTTCAGTTACATCCAGGTAATTGCATTAATAAAACATTTTAAAGAGCATTAACAAAGGAGAAGGAGGTGCCACTATTCTGAAGTAAAGGTTTCCATAATGAGCTGAGAATTAGTGTATGACAATGCTATGCTTACACAGTCTCTCATATATTTTGGGTTCTGATTACACCCTGAAGAACCCTGCTAGAGCTGTGTCCCTACTGTGCAAAGCACTGTTCAAGAAGACACAAAGTCAGCAAGATACAAAAAGCTTCACTGAAGGATTACAGGTGATTTGTGGACAAAACAAAGCAATGAACTTAAGATATAGTGGCAGGGAGCAGGGGAAAGAAAAATAAAGTAGAACTTTAGCAATGAAATCCTGTCTCTGTTTAAGTCAGCAAAAACTTTGACCTGGAAGGAAAAGTTTCACCTTTCCTGCCTTTTTTCCCTTTTTTTTTTTTTTTTCCCAGTGTGGAGGAAAAGGGCAAGGGCAAGAAGAAGGTTTGTTTCTGATGCAAGGAACAAGGGACAAATACTTGGGCATCACCTAGGGATTCAATGAGGATAGGTTTGGGAGGAGCAAAGGTGGAAGGGGAGAGGACAAGGAAGCGGAGAAGTCATCAGGAAGGGCAGACAAATAAAGGCAGCAGCAGAGGATAAGCACTGGCAGAGCCAATGATTAGAAGAAGTTGCAGCTCTGTACTTGGCAGAAAGGAGGACAGCCACTGAAGAGCACCCAAAAAATGTCCAGAGTGTTTTCCAAGCTCAAGTCAACAACTGCAGGTTGAAGCTGCTCTTCTCACTTGAACATCATCAGGAAGGCCAAGACCTCTTGTGTTCCCACCCAAAGGATAACTTTCCCAATGTTCTTCCAGGCTAACACAGACACTCTTTAAATGCCTGTGCTTAGGAAATTCTTTGGAGGAGGATGGCACCATGCTCACCCTCCTGCAGGGACAGGGAGCAGCCCCTGCCTGTCAATCTGAAATGGAGATAATATTTCAAGATATCAGCTTGACAATCTCTTGTGAACTGACCATTTATCTCCCAGCAATGGCATTTTGCTACATATCCAGCAGAAGGTTATTCTGGAAGTGCCTCTGCTGGGTAATGAGAGACCTAGGAAGTCCAGAGCTGAAAACAGACTTTCCAAACTGACAGCCCAATCCTCTTCCAGCAGCTCCTCACTGTGGCGACAAACACACTGTAACCATGCCATAATTCCATTTCTCACAGGTGTGTGCTTTTCTGTCAGTAAGTCATGTAAGACAGCAAAAACTCATCAGCACTTAGGGACACTGTTGCCTCAGTGACATTTGCAGGACTCCTTCATCAGCTGCCAGCAAACATCCATCACGCTGGTGGAACACTGTCTCCTTAACTTTACATCAGCTGCTGGCTGGGGACAGTCATTTGAAACACAACCATTTGTACTTACAATCACCAAGACCAATCTCCATTTGCTTGTTTTCTGTCTCTGAGAATAAAGGAGAGGTGTAATAACCTCCCTGAAGGATCTCTGCTCCTACGGGTGAGCGCAGAATACTCGGGACTCAGACCTTAACCTCCAGGATGGAAACCAAAGCAAAGATGATGTGGGACAGAAAAAGCAGCTGTCAAGCAACCCTAAGAATCCCTGCCCTGTCCCCTCTGGAAAAAACAGCCTGAGACTTCCAGCATCCTTCACACCCTCCCTTGCAGCCACCACAGCTGCCTTCACCCCTGCTCTGAGAGGGGCCAGTGGGGACCTGAGAGAACTCATTCTAGTCCAAAGAAGAGAAAAGCAGAAAACAAGATGGGAAAGAGAGTGATGGATCCCAGTCAAATCCACCAGACCTGCCCTCTCTCCTGCTCCACAGGTATCAGAATCCTGTCCACTAGGCATCAAGCTGTATTTTAGCTGTACTTTATTTGAATCGGATCATGGTTAACATTACAGACACTGCTGGCCTTTTCTGCAGGGGTTTCCAGGTGGAACCACAGCCTCAGCCAAAGCTGGGGGTAAGTCCCACTGAAAGCAGGGAATGAGGCAGGATCTGTATGGGCAGCTGGGGCCCCAAACACACCAACATCTCCCAGGACCCATAACAGATGAAGATGCTGTGAAGATGCTGCATGAGGTTACTAAGCCATCTGTCAAAGACACAAAATTTTACAAAAGGATACAAGAAAAACTCTCAATGGGTTTAAATTTATAACTGAACTTCAGTTCAGCTTTTCAGTTGTACATGTTAATGATTGAGGGGCACAAGGATAAATATTTGGACAGCTGTCTAAGCTACATTGCTTGTTGGCATGTTTGTATTTTGTGCTTATGACTGTTATGACTCAAAAAATCAGATGTACTATATCTGTTCACTGGAAGAAAGCTAAATATTCAAGAAATGGGCCTTTGTAACTACTCTTTTACCCTGAGAGCATCACAGTTACTGCCAGTGGTAAGAAAAAAGATTAAATCACATTTGGATTTCTCACCCTAAACCTGAGAAAAAATCTAGAAGCAATACAGGAAAATTCACCCAACTGGAAACTTCTTATAGATATTGATATCCTAGAAAAAAAAAATCTGAGAGGAAAAAATTAATTCCAATTTGTGAAAGATCAGGCAGCTGAAATTTCTACAAGATGAGTCAGTCCTGGCACACACACACAGACACACACTTGCAAAAGATTTTTAAATAGAGGCTAATTTCAGCTGAAACTCAGCAGTGACAAGCACTTCTATAGATGACGATTTGGAATCTACATACCAGCAAAAGTAAATCAAGTGGGTGAAAGGGTTCTGAGACCACATAAAACAGTGCCTCTGTTTCCACTGAAAGCAGCCTGGGTTTGAGTCAGAACAGCCTCTCGTCTTTGACTTCAGTGTGTGTGCAATGGATGTGACAAAGTATGCAGACCTTATAAATTCAACAGGATGAGGGAAGAGCAGAGCATGTAAAACCTATGAACTGCTCAGGATTTCATCTGCAGAGATAGCAGGCAAAATCTTTATTCTGTTGAAATAAACAACAAAATGCTTGGATGTCTCATAAAGTCAAGACTTCAGAGCAGCAGCTTCCTGAATCTCTAAGTTCTGTCCTTCCTATAGAATTTATAAAGTCATAGTTCACAGGTGTTTCTTTTTTTTTCCCTGTGAAACAGTGATCTTCCATTGTCTGACTCCTACAATACTTCGAGGAAAAAAGCAATCCACTGTTTACTCTAAGTAAACACAGAGATTTCCAAAACACTGGTTTCTGCTCTGTGCCACAACATATTGAGCTTTCAGCAAAACACAGGTCTAGGTCAAAAGTTTGTCAGCTAAATTAAGTGTGAAGGATCTCACATTAGTCCTGGACAGAAGGCTACTGTGTGTCAGGAAGGGCGTGACACCGTCTGCTTTGTGCTTCTCAGAGGGTGCTGAGGGAACTCCACTTCCCACACAACACCCCAAGTATTTGAACACAGCAAGCAATGAACCAGGTGGCTCCTAGCTCTCTCCAACAGCTTTTGTCTGCAGTGTTCTGTTTTCCTAGAGTTGAAGCTGTTATCAGGATGAAATTATTTCTTTCAGGAAAAGAAATTACTACTTTTCCACTTAATTCACACACAAGATCTCTCTCTCCCACTGAAATCTCTTCAAAGAGTTCTTGGAAATTTCTGCTTCCTAAAAACAAGATCTTATACCTCTCACATGAAAACCTGATCACCCAGGTAGGATATCTCACCACCTGACAACATGCCAGTCAAAATGGGACCACTGAAGTGTGATGATGGGATGAACTTAGGCCAGGCCTTCCCAAGGCAAGAAGAAACTCTAATCTGAGCAGCTCACAAGATCAGCATCTTCCCATCCCTCATCAAAGCAGAGCAGGTTGACCAGGGTGGCCCTCAAGGAGAAGTTCCTTTATACATGTGCTTTACCTTGTGCTTGTGACACTAAACCATCTTGCCCAGACTCAGTGACTGCAGTTTCAGATGGACAGAAAAAAATAAACACACACGACACATGATAGAAGAAAGGAACTACTAACTGCTACCTTCCCTGAAAATGACAATTTCTGTGAAAAAGAGAATTGCCATCTATGTTACTGAGACCTACACAGACCTATATAAAATTATTTTCCTTGCAGGAAAGACAATAAACTGGCCAAGTGAATAATAAGATCAGGCACACAGCCATGAAGAGTTACAGGCTGCTGTTAATTATGGAGATTCAACTCTTAAAGCCATGTGACCTGAAAGAACAAGCTTGTGCACCTAGAGCTTTTACAGCCCCTCTTCTTCATTGTGAAATGCTGCTTTCCTTAGCAGAATTGAAAGCTTGTGCTCAGACTCATCACAATGAGAGCTGCAGGTTGTGTAGTGGTTTTGGAAAATACCGTCTTGTTTTTAAGATACATTTCAGGATTTCTTTATGACATTCCTCACATGAACTCAACCATTACAATGAAACCCCACGCTTCTCATTGCTTGAGATGCTCATTGCCTAGAAGTTCACCTTCTCCATTCTAGACAGCCTTATCACAGTTGAAATGAAAAAAAATCAGTAGAGTTTACCATCTAATTATGTGCATGCTCATACAGTTACGAGTAACAACTCTCAGCACCCTGCCATCAATTTTTTGCTTTCCAAATTGCAAACAGGGTTCTTAAAAAGCACTCAGTACTGGTTTACACACCCTTGGCAGTCCAGCATGATCCATGCTAGGAGCAAAGGAGGCAGATGCAGAGAGCTGGCAATTCCCACAGGGGCTTTTGACTGACCTTTGGCCCTCAGGGAGGGCACATAAGGGGGAGGTGACAGCTTTTAAATGAGCCAGACCTGCATCACAGCTAAAAATGACAACTTCAGCATTCATCAGTGGCAGTAAGCAAACACTGAGTGCCTTTGAGAGCTCCCAACAAAATACAATTCCTAAAGCATACTACTATGAAATACTGAAGAAAGGGTTCCATACCTTAAATTCCTCCAAGATTTTGTAATTTTTCCCATGATATTCACAAAAGTTTTTCACTTCTTTGCATTCTGGACAGCATCCATTGTGTTCCACTTTTGTGCACTTTGGGTGGATTTTAGGGCATTCTGGTTGATCACAAACAGGTCCATCCTCAGTACAGACACAGGGACAGTTGGAATGTCCTGGGAAAAATCGTTCTCCCAGTTTGTACACAAAGCCACTGTCATCCACACAGCCCTTCCCCCGGTAATCATCAAAGATCAGATTGTCATTACTGGAGGTCTGGTCCCCTTCATCAGCGGGGTAGTCTTCATGATTGATGGCAGCTGGAGTGACCAAACCAGGGAGCACAAACAGAAGTATCCAGGCTTCATGGATATGAAGAGCCATCCCCCTCCTCGGCTTCTCCATGGGATCTCAAAGCCAAATATAAACAGTTGCTTCCATGGGGAGACCAGTGTCGTGGTCTGAAAACAGAGTTACAAGTGAAAAATAACTCAAAATTCAAGGAATATTGACTTATAAAAGTCATTGTTTCAACCAGCTCTGAAGAATAAATCTGAGTTTTTAAACTGCACAGAAAACTATCACTGCTTCAATTTAAAGCAAAACCTCTTCATATTTATTGGTGAAGAGAACAAAGCATGTGAAACACCTAAATTAGACACACACGCCTGTAAGCATATGACCATAACATATCTCTGAAGGAACGGTGGGTCACAGGATCATCTAATTTTTACTTTCCTCATTTTTGCAGTTGAGTTTTTGGATGCACCAGAAATTAAACTGGCTGCCTGAAATCACATGGTGATGGGCAGCTCGAAGGGCTCTGAAGCCAAGTTTAAGAATGGTCTAAACCTCCTGTGATGGCCACTGTCCCTTGGTGCTACATATGGAGCACAGTCCATTTCATTAAACCGAGGTGGGAAACCTGAGCTTAAAAAGGAGATAAACACTATCTGTTGTCAGATCTGCGTCTGATCTGAAAGATGGTGTTGGGTTAAATTTGAGACTTATTTACAGCATTTCTGAAGAGGGATTTGCTGGGCTACCAACACAGCTACCTGCCTGGAGTAGGTACGTTTAACTCTGACAAAATCAATCAAAGATGCAATCCACCTTCTCCATTATTCAGCATTTCAGTAATTCCCAGCAAAAACCGTGGAGTCCAGGACGTTAAATGCCTGCACAATGCGCGGAGCCGCTGAAATGTGTCAGCCTGATTAAGCTGGAGCTTTTCTAAAACTTCGGGAGCGATGCAGCCCGGCCCGACCTGCGGTGAGCTGTGCGGGAGTGAGGATGGGCCCCGGGAGGGAGAGGGGCTTTGAGCGACCCTCGGCAGAGTCGGCGCCAGGCAAGCTCCGTGTCGGTGTCTTGGGAGCACTTCTGGCTGCCCACAGTGTCACATCACTGCCACCAGCCTGCCCACACACCAGCCGGCAGCCAGTGCAACCCTGGCAGCAAACTGGTTTCTGACCCCTCTTAAAAAAAAAAAACGGGCAAAGTATTACAGGAAACTTTTAAATGAGATGAAATATCAGCACTACATGGACTGCAGAACTACGGAGGCAGATGCTGGCACAAACCAAAAAAAAAAAAAAGACTGTTGGGGTGTGTGTGTCATCCCTTCTTTTCCTCCATTCCCAGGGCACGCACAGACAGGCACACGGAGTCTACACAAACATGCATTAACTGACACACACGTAAACACGTACTGTCCTCCACCCCTCGGGGAGACCTTTACATATATTGGCATTTTTGGTGGACTGCAGATGTTCAGCAATTAATTCTCCCTTAACTGAGGCAAAAAAGCAGCAGCAGGAGGAGAAAGCTTTAATCCCAGAGAAGCAGCTAAAGGATCCTGTTGACCAAGCAGTTTTTCCAAAGCCACAACAGAGGGAGACACCGGATATTACACAAGATTTATCAAATTCGAAAAGATATCTTCTTAATTGAAGTACTAGCCGTGTTTCCATCACAAGGACTATGCACCCTCTTCTTACTCCTATCAGCAACATCTACTGTAACATGTTGTTTGGAAATCCAGCGATTCATGCAGATACGGCTGCTTTACGTATCCCCAGAGCAGAGAATCTCCCCACCTAATGCTACAGGTAGGTTGCAACACTGCAGATTTGTGGGCATTTAGGGGAAAAAAAAAAGCAGCAAACAGAGTAATTAATATCTGAGGAAATGTGAAACAATTGTGAGAATCTGCTGGAGGTTGATGAGGAAGCTCTCAAAACAAATGTGTGTGTATATGTATGTATATAAAAGTTCTCCCCAGATCATAAATAAGAGCACTATATTTTGCTACCGCAGCTGAGATGTCCCACAGCAACTCACAGGCACTCGGCTCGATCCTGGAAATCAGACAGACTGCAGACGTCTTGCACGGACACATTTCAACAAGTAAACAAATGCTGCTGGGCTCAGAATTAGTTTACAGCTTGAACTTTCTCATCATTTCTCATCCTGACAGAGGCCAGGGTCGTAGGTAAGTCTCTGAAACGTTTCCATCCACCTTCCCTCACCCCAAGTGAATAATTCACACCTACCTGATCAGGCTGAATGTGAAAGCTGAGAGGGGTCACAGGCCAACATGGACTGAAAGGTTAGAAACAGATTAGTGAAAGCAGTTCCTCCTAATCACGTTTTCGGTGTTGACTCACGGACAATCCCTTTTCCTCCACCTCCCATCGCAAAACGGGCGCGCGGCAGCCCAGCAACCACAACATGAGAACTGAGCTTTAACCCGGCGCCGACGATTCAGAGGGAGCAGGATTCAGGCGGTCCGGAGGCTGCGATGCCGCGGAGAAACCCCGGTGCCAGCAGCAGAGTCATCGCGACGAACTTGGGCTGCATGTCCTCAGGTCTCAGGGCGGGCGGGGGAGAGAAAACAACCCATCCCTGTCCCCTCCCCGTGCCCGGCGGATNGCGCCCCTCCGGGGACTCCCCTGCCCGGGCGCCGGCCATGCCCGCGCCGCGCAGCTCCGCGCTCCCTGCCTGCCCTTATTAGGATTAATTTTGTTTCTAGGGGGGTGGTGGTAAAAAAAA
>VZTB01000309.1:557064-569585 GCA_013397245.1 Thryothorus ludovicianus | reverse complement strand
TAAAAGATAAGAGCCGGGGGGTTAAACCCAAAATATAATGCAGGGGCGGGGCGCCCCCGCCCAGGCCGCTGCTCCGCCTGCCGCCGGCTGGGGCGACGGCTCTCCTCAGACCTGCCGGTCCCCCTCAGATCCGCCGGCTCCCCCTCAGACCCACCGGCTGGAGCTCCCCTCAGCCTGGCTCCCTTCAGCCCGCTTCCCCTCAGATCTCCCGGCTGGAGCTCCTGTCAGCTCGATTCCACTCAGATCCACTGGCTGGAGCTCCCCTCAGCCCGGTTCCCCTCAGATCCCCCGGCTGGACCTCCCCTCAACCCTGTGCCCCTCAGCCGGGCTCCTCTCGGCCTCGCTTCCCCTCAGATCCACCGGCTAGAGCTCCCCTCAGCCCGGCTCTCCTCAGCCCAGTTCCCCTCAGATCCCCTCGCTGGAGCTCCCGTCAGTCCGATTCCACTCAGATCCACCGGCTGGTGCTCCCCTCAGCCCGGTTCCCCTCAGAAGGCTCCTCTCGGCCCCGCTCTCCCCTCAGATCCACCGTCTGGAGCTCCCCTCAGCCCGGCTCTCCTCAGCCCAGTTCCCCTCAGATCCACCGGCTGGGGCTCCCCTTAGCCTGGCTCTCCTCGGATCCGCGGGCTGGGGCTTCCCTCAGCCCCTCCGAGCTCTCCAGCTCCGGCTCATCGCCGCTGCCCCGGCGGTGTCCGGGAAAACATCCCCCATGGCCGCATTGAGGAAACTTCGCCTCATCTTCCCACCGGCGGCTGCGCCGGGGAAGGGGCGCCCCGGCTCCCGTGGCTTGTGCTGCGCTACATTAAAAATCAATCTCCTTGCAATTCGGCTGCGCTGGCATTAGGCGTCATTGTAAAGCTGTTTCTCCAGGAACCACCAAAAGAGACAATTCTTGGCGTTAGGGAAAACACGGTGACAGCAGAAAGAGGGAGAAACTGAGGGGTTTATTTGGATAAAATGCCAAATAATGCTCCGTTCGGGCGAATATTCCCCGAGTAGCGCTATGAAGCTGTAAACCCTCTCGTGGAAGGCGATGAGGGCCACGCGTGTCACTGTGCCCAGGTCCAGAGGCAGACCCTGCCGTCGGCGCCCGCGGACAGCAGGTGATCCTGGCCGTGGAAGCACACGCAGCGCACCTGGACGGCGGGGCTGCGCAGCACGGAGAGCTGCCCCACGGCCAGGCACAGCACCTTCACGGAGCCCTCGCCGCTGGCCAGAGCCACCAGGCCGCCTGCAACACAGAGCACAGGCAGCGAGCTTGGCAAAGGCTGCACAAGAGAGCGGCGCTCCAAGTTTTGAGATGGCAGAGGCTTTGAAGATGCACGCGTGTACTCCTGTTTTCTGAGATAAATTAATGGAAAGTCGGATGGGTCGATAGCAATGAGATTGGATTTTGGAGTGATTAGGCCAGTCTGGAGACCTCATGTTCTCCTCACAAGGAGCCTGGCTACTTTGACAGAGTCACTGAATCTGCTGAGTTGGAAGGGACCCACAAGGATCATGGAGTCCAGCTCCTGGCCCCCCATGGGACACCGCAAAGGTCACACCATGTGCCCAAAAGCGTTGTCCAAATCTTTCTTGAACTCTCTCAGGTTTGGTGCTGTGACCATTCCTTGGGGAAACTGTGCCCCAGCACCCTCTGGAGGAAGAATCTTTTCCTAATATCCAACCTAAACCTCCCCTGACACAATTTCAGGCCATTCCCTCGGGTCCTGTCACTGTCCCCACAGAGCAGAGATCAGTGTCTGCCCCTCTAGTCCCCTTCACAAGGCACTTTCAGGCCCTGATGAGTCTCCCCTCAGTCTCCTCCAGCTGAACAGACCAAGTGCCCTCAGTCACTCCTCACACGGTTTCCCCTCAAGGCCCTTCACCATCTTTGTTGCCCTTTGGATGCTCTCTGATAGTTTAGTAATTTTTTTTATGTTACAGTGGCCAAAACTGCACAGAATACTCAAGGTGCAGACCAGAGCAGGACAATCATTTATAATTGGATACAATTATTCAGGGACAGATTCTGACATACAGACTGGGCACCTGAGGAGTAGGTGTTTTCCTAAAACCTGGAGGTATTGACATCAGACCATGCTTTTGACACTGCTTTTCTTGTACTGCTTTAAGACATGATGTGAGTTTTCAGCTGTATTTCCAGAAGGTCAGGCATCTAACTGAACTGAGTGCTTGCTCCCTTATATCCTTATGGAAAAAATGATAATTAAATCCTTAGTATGGAACAGAGTTTAACAGTAGAAAAAATAAAAGAAAGACCTAAAAAAGGTTCTAAGAGTTCTCAGTTTCCATGTGCTTTTTTTCAACACTTTTAAGGAAGCAGAATGTGTTTATAAGTTTATTATCTTCCTGCATAAATAAAAGCAGAGGTAATAGCTGACAAATGATACGTTTGAAACGCCTCTTACTTACCCAGCCTCCAGATAAAGATTCTCCTGTAAAAATTAACTATAATAATCATGAGTTTCACGTACAAAAAAAAAAAGACAATCGATACATTCATTTTAAAGCTGATGTGGCCCTAACAACAACGGGATCACTGTACTGTCAGTTGTGATCTTGGTCAAACACCTTTTTCTATTTAGAGCAAGTTCAACACACCCTCCAAGTGATTACAGCTCTTCTTATGTATTGAGATTTTCTCTCAGAAAGCAAAGACATCACCAGCAGAGGAATAATTAATATTGACACTGACAAAGTCAATCTGGCACCAAGGTCATCATTTTTTGGGAAGATTATGAAAAACAGGAGATATTTCTTTATTTTTAGTATCTCAGGTTATTCACCAAATAGCCAATGGGAACATACTGCCAAACAGACGTGAGCATGGAGGAATTTATCCCAGTTTTAACACTTTAGGGCCCTGGGTGTGATGTACAGTTTATCCAGGGAATGTACTGTTCCTCTGTTCAAACTCAGTCATAACAATGATGTTCTCTGTTCTGCTCATGAAGATCTGATGGCTTCATTTCACCATTTATCAAAAGAAGCACATAGCCTAAAACAACTTACAAATGCACTGAGAATATTTAACCACAACTTATGCTTAGTGGTGGTCATGGATATTTGTGCAAAAAAGGGAACCAGGAAGAAGAGCTAAACGTGATAAATATGCCCTATTTGCAAACCTTTATAACTACCCAGCTTCTTCATCTAGAACAAAGCCTGACACAGCAAAGATCTGTAGGATGGATTAGAGTGTCCAAAGCAGCAGATGTGAATATTTATTATAAACTCTCCTCCAGCAAGTCTTTGCTGACAGAAGCATTGCATATGGATTGCGCTTGCAGCGAGACTCTCCAGGCAATCGCTGGATGACTTCTCCAGGAGCCAAACAAATGCCATTTCGCCTTCAGCCCTGACACCACAACAGCTGGGCAGGAGGTTAATGTCACTTCCAGCTTCTCAAAACCTCTAATGAACCCAGTTGTTACAGAGAGGGACAGGCAGGAGAAAAGGTCTGGACAGCTGCAGTCCACTTCCAGAAAGTAAGGGCAGGACAGAGTGACATCTGAGACAAAGCTTCAGCTCATTCACTCCCTGGGTTGAACAGGGCAGGGGCAGACTCCAACCCTGCATTTTTCTGCATGCTTTGCTAGGTAAAGTCACATGCCTGAAGCAAAACCACAGCACTCATCCTGTCAATCCATGCCAAGTATTCTGATAGCCCTGGGACACACCAAAGCCAAGAGGAAAATGGAGATGGTCAGTAAAAAGCAGCCAGCTAGGAGGTGCAGTAGTACCCTGCACTGCCTCCATCGCTAGCACTCACTGGGGAAAGGATGGAGGTGCACTTGGCAGCCCTGGTGAGGAAGGATTCATTTCATAGGAATTTTTTCCTGAGTTAGGATGTGTTACTATGGCTGACCATGAGCACAGCCACTTCCTGGCTCAGTAGCAGCAGGATGCTCAGGCAGATGCACGTGAGGGGGAATGTTCAAAATGACATCTCATTTCTGTCACCCTTTATGTCAACACTGATCTATGGGCTCATAACAATTTACTCATTATAATGTAAATTTACTCCCTCCTTCCTTCCAAAAGGAGATGTTTCATTTAGGGAAGAGGGAACAAATTGTGTTTTATTGCTCTTTCAAAATTTTCTCCAATTAGGAAAGCAAACAAAAACTACTACATAATTGTGATGCAAAGCTATATTTTAATGAAGGATATTTGCTTGTCACTGACAAAGGCACTTTGATATAACATTGGAGGAAGATAAATGCCTGAAGAGAAGTTGTTCTTCATACCTTTGACCCAGCTGTCAGGTGGGGCTGGTAGTGCAAACTCACTGAACAGAGCAGTTAGGCTGATTTGCATTGAAATGAATAGATTCTGCTTAGAAGATGCAAAGTCACCAAGACTCTGCCCTCTAGATCTCATAGCCTCTAGATCTCCAGCTCACAAGGCATCCAGAACCTGCTCTGGATGTGTTGGTGCACTTGGCAGTGTGGGGAAAAAAAGTGAAGCTTTGCTCTGGCTGGCCCCACACCAATCCTGAGCTCAGCCTTCTCCCTCAACCTGGCAGACAAGGAGTGATGACAGAGCACATTACCACCACAAGGAGACCCTACAGTAGCAGCCTTTGCACTAATCACAGCTGATTTGCTGTTGCCCATTGCTAGAACACAAGTGCTAATTTTTCTGATATACTCCTATTATGTCCTTAGAACAACATAAGCTCTGACCATCTGGACACTCACTTCAAAAAGGATGCAGTGAGCTGGAAAACTAAAGAAAGGTAGCAAAGCCAATTAAAGGTACAAACAACTTCTGTGCAAGGAATCCTTACGAGGGATGACAGCTTAGCTGAGAAAAAACTCTGTGCATTAAAATGTACTTGGCTGATGGTGCTTACTCCACATGTAAAACCTCAGGCTTCAGTCCTTCCTTGGGGATGCACAGAGAAATGTGGAGCCAAGCCAAACCCCAGATTATCCCCTAGGGGATGGTGAAACACATGGTCTCCATGAAAATGCTTGTCTGAATCCCACCTCACCCTGGAGCTGTGAGGCAGCCAGAATCTGGAATCCCTGGACAGTCACCTTTCTGCTCAGACCAGACTGAATTTACTCTGAGGAATCACTGCACTTCCAGCTCCCTTTTTTCCCCAGCACTGGAGTTAAGTACTGCTGCAGGTTTCCAGTCCCCGTGTCCTACAGAGAAAAGCTCTTCTTGTCTCCAGACTGGCAATGCTCTTCGTTTTAGGCATTGATTAATTACAAATGCAGTGCTGTTGTTTGGGTTGGAAATACGTTTGCACTTAAAACAAGAAAAATCATCCATGCCCTTTTGGAAGAACTGTTCCTTCTACTAAAACTGTATCTTTACATTGTTTTGAGACCAGAGCAGAACCCTAAAATCATTAAGTATCTCAGAAATAGTAATATTTTAGTAATGTTTTTGGTTGTTGTTTTAGGATGTATACCCCACTCTCCAGAAGGAGGTAGTTAAAATTAATTATTTCCTATGAAAATCTGTTCTTTTAAAATTTTCCAAATGTACATAAAGTTATGGGCTTGATGAAGGCTGTAGCCATAAAGTGCCAAAAGCAGGAATCTGGCAAAGATCCCACCAGATTTACTGGAGTGTCCATACTGACCTAAACATGTGAACTTAAAAGCAAAGCTTTTGCATTCAGGGAGGCTCAGTTGTGTTAGATGCAAGTAAGCAACTTGCTTTTTCTCATCTGCAAGGAACCTTGCATACCTATGCAAAGGAATCCTATGTAACCAAAGCCCCTCCTGTGAATACAGTATGAAATCCATCTCCTAATTTGAACTGGTGGATAAATTTAAAATAGTGCAGGCGTGTTGAAGCAATCTAATTTGTTACTGCATTTCTTCAGAAGACAGAATTAGACAAGATTAATTTGCTGGGTTGATGGCTCCAAATTACTTGGGGTAAAAGGAACAAAAACCTGTACTTGTCAAAAGACAGTTTGACAATTTATATTTCATAAGAGCCTAACAGAAATCACAGCCATGATTACTGTCTTCCTTGTACAATGGATTTTGAGTGAAACCTTGCCAGGACCACACTACATGCTGCTTTACATGTCCAAACAGCTGGAAACAGTGACAGTTTTGGAGCAAACCACCACCACTCTTCACTGATGAGCCTTTTAATATACCCATTAGAGTATTTGACTTTTCTTTGGGCAAATTAATTTACTAATTCTGAAGCATTCCATTATCAAATACTCTAAAAAGTTCTGGTTTCGCCTGCTGGTACTTCACGTTTCTGGAGCAGTCTAGCAGCTTCAATGCTAATAAAACAGTGTTTTAACAAAAGTTACAAACTCCACAGCTCCCCAGGCACATCAGGCTGAGACACTCTTCCTGGTAACTGGCACTGTTTTCTCCCTCCCAGGAACATTTTCCATAGGCTCAGCAGCTCAGGCAAACTCTTCTGCTCAAAAATGGGGCAGAACAAGGACAGTGACAGACCAAGGCCTCTCCCCTCTGCTCCAGCAGCTTGTCCTCTCAGAGACAACAGAGGAGCAGCAGGATTTGGGCACTTGTTTCTAGTAAAAGTACAGCACTTACTTTAGGCTTCCTTGAAAATAATTCTGATGTGATAAGTTCCCCAATTTAAAAAATACTTGCACTGCCTAACTGTAAGCAAAGCATCCACCTTCAAAGACAGATATTTCTGGGTTTAAATGAAAAAGAAAAAATCTTGTGTGGGTTGAAGAAATTCTGTTTATCATAACTGCATACAGAAGCCTGAGACCATTCCTGATGGCAGAGATGAAATAACATATCAAAGAAAGCAAGCAAGAAAAGCTTTGATCAATAGGGAAATGGTTTTTATACACATCAGAACCAATTTAAAGAATTCTCTAGGATCAATTTAGATAGACAGAAATGCTTCTCAGCATTTATTACCTGTGGAGGGAATATTGATCCCACCCATTGATTTCTCCTATGCATGTAGAGCAGCATCTGGTTTTGTTGTGTGGGTTTTTTTCCAAAGAAAGATGACCCAAAATGGAAGGTATCAAGAAACTACTTATAGTTTAAGGACTTACATTAATGGTTCAACCAATGCCATTACTCAGAACTTTTAAATTCTGTTCAAGAATAGTCAGAATATAATTTAGCTTAAATTGGCACATGATTGTTAGTCAATAGAATATATTTTAAGATAAGGGGGGTTTTTTGAACCTTACTTACCAAAGGCTACCAATTCCTTACATAACACATTGCATCAAACATATTTTCTTTCCCGTTCCCTTTTTTCAAAGGAATGTCTCTTCATGGTAACATTACAAATTGCACAGCCTTAATGGATTACATTCCCTCTGACTTAGTCTTTTTCATTATTGGAGCTGCAACCATTTGCATCATCATCAGGATCCCTCAGCCTGGAGTCTCCTGGGAATTGGGCACCTCTCCAGTGAGGTGTGAGAGGTAAAAATACCCAGGCCCTCTCTTTAGTGATCTGGCTAACAGTTAATGTGCTTGCCTACATAAAAGTAAATTGAATATTTACAAGGGCTGCAAACTATGATTGCAGTTGTCACACTAAAGCAGAGTGTTATTTACCAGGCAGCTGATTTCAACATATGATAGATGGTGGACAATTTTTTTTGTTCTATAAACAGCTTTCAACAAATACAACAACTATTTCTTGTACCCAGTGTTTTGCTTAGAAATGCACTTTTTAGACATTATTATAAGTCCTTAAGTCCTCCATTCTCAAATGTGAGTAAAACTTCCTAAATATTCTTGTGGAAATAATGATGACTCCCCTCTTCTCTTTGTCTTCACACTCTATTTAGACCTTTAAAGGGACAGAGCATAGAAGAATAATCTTGAGCAGTTTGTAATTCACTTGCAACAATTCACTAAATATTCTCAACAATGGAGACCAAAAGGCAAGCTGGGAAAGAGAGAAGACGTCCAAGAATCTGCTGATACAGGTGTTTAATACACTGGTACCAAAATAAAATGCTTTTGTCATTCTCTCTAGAGACCTTTTTTTTCTTTCCCCTTTCTCAGAAGTATTTAAATAGATTTGGCAGAGCATATTAGGGAAAATTAGCTCATCTTAGAGTGCACTTAAGCTCGTGACTCACCTTATGCATGTGAAGTCACTCAGTGCAATCATGTGCTCAAATGAGGCAGGAGCAGGGCACCACAAACACAAGCATTACTGCAACAAGGACTTACAGCTCTTAGAATGAGCAAACTCACTTCTTGTTTGGTCTTCAGCAGGACAGCAATAGCCAGGCCTCCTAAACAGACAGGCAGCTTTTTAGGCTGAGTATGGCCTTGTGGTGCAAGTGTCCTAGACACAAGTATCACAAAAAGGAAATAACAGGAAACGCAGTGCAGAGAGGTTTCTCAAAGTATTCAGCAGACATTTACAGAGGTGGGAAGTGATTCCCCTGGAACACAGAAAAACCTCAAATTACCCAAGCAGTGTGTTAGCAGAAATTCAATTCACATCTCTAAAAATCTGCATGTAGACATTTAGCCTGGCTGATAAATGAGTGCAGAGCAGGATGTGGCCTGATGCATTTCCCTCCAAAGAGTAAAGGCATGGAGTGATGTTTGGCTGATGGAAAAAGGGGACTTCTCTTAACTTCTTCCTCTGTGGAACTGTGGCCTAGATGAAGGGGCATTATTCCTGGAGCTTAAACAGATCTCAGGCTTCGACAAATCTTCAAGCAAGAAATCACCAGAAAGTTACTCAGAGCAAAGAAAGCATTTATCTGATAGAAGAAAATCCTTTATATAAAAGAACTTAAAGCCTTTTTATAAGGATCTCTAGACCCAGACCATTACTGCAAAGCTCCCTTTCAGCTGGACTTGAGCTTGTTTATATTACATTTTAGTTGGCCTTTTTGGTAGCATTTTGGATTTTTAAAGTAGTTTCAAAAAAAAGCAAAAAGTATTAAAGCAGAAACTTTTGAAGCAGAGTCTTCAAGATGTCAAAACCTTTTGGGATGTGTTAATGAGGCATGTTGAATATATTAAAAATAATATATTGAGAATAAAAGGAAAATACCTTCTTGTCTAGGACGAGGTTTTTTGAAATGAAAATGTCTGTCATGGCAGAATATTTTTATGCATATAATAGGAAGGCACTTGTCTAGCTTTCAGTGTTACCTAGAATACCTGTATGTGGGCACGTGTGGGTCTGTGTTTCCAAGGGAATCTACCTTAAAGAAAAAAAAAAACTGATGAGGAAGGACCAAGCCATCCTAGCCCAAACCCTTGGATTACCAGCTACCAATTGTGGGACCTCGGGCCCACCGAGCTGCTCTGAAATGGAAAATCCCAAAAGGCAGCATTTGTTTTTTAAGTCACCACTAAAGGGGGGTGTTGAGTGACACTGCATCCATGGGGAGCTGCCAGGAAGCCTGGCAGGGCTGTAACAGGTTGGCTGAAAAACTCTTGAGAAGGGGACATCTGTACTGGCACTGCTGCAGCTGGGATTGTGCTGCCCAGGGCAACAACATGACAAAAATGTCACATTTTAAGAAAGCAACAGAGGAAAAGAGGAAAGATCAGTATCATCTGATACTCTTCAGAAAGGAATAAATCACCATAAAATTATATGCAGGAGTTGCCAAGCTGAACCTCTGCTTGCAAAGAAAATTTCTGAAAGACTTCTTATGTGATGGCAAATGCTCCAGAGCATGGTTGCAGTTCACATTCAGATATTGCTCTGAAGAACAAGTTTTTCTCTTTTATTAAACTTATATATTGGAAGCAGCATGCCAAGTACTGAACTGCAAGTAACACTATCTCCAGAAAACATTATCTGTTTTCTTGGTGTTTCAAGGGTTGCGCTTACATTAACAAAAAACTTTTGTTGAGAAAAATAATACTTACTGATCAGCTAACTGAGAAAAATTAAGTCACAGCAAAATTTCTGTCACTACAAATTGAAAATTATGGTAGTTTCTGCTACAAGTGAGCCCCTGAATAGAGAGCTGGGTGCAAAACTATGCTTTCTTCTAAACTTCTTACTTGGCTGCAGCTCTATGTGTTTTAGGCATTGGCGTGTCTCACTTTTAAGAATTCAGTGAAGCTGAGCCATGTATAAAGAGATTAAAAATTCCAGGTGTGCAGGAACACTCTGACTAGGGGAAACAGGGGTTTAAAAGCACTCAGAATAGAATATAACCTTTGTGTTAATGCTCTGCTCCTTCTCCTTTCCCCACTGTGAGATGCCTCCAGCCATCCAGTGAAAGCCTCCTGATCTTCCTTCCCTTCTCAAGTGGTAAGATGAATATGTTTGTGTTACACATGATGAGACTGGGATATGAACACTGATTTATTTTTCCCTTGGACAGCATAAGCATCATCCTTTCCACTAACTCTAAGGGAATGACCAGATGTGTGATAGTTTTTTGACACCAAGTGGGATTCATCTCATCTGACCTTGCCATCCCACAGTGGATTCAGTCCATCAAGGCTCCTTTTGCAGCTACCAGGGAAGAAAATTCTCTTTTCCCAGGAGCTCCCCTGCCTCTTTGGGACAGAAGGTGGCTGGCTCTGTGTGCTGGCTACAGAAGGACCTCCACAGCTCCTTCTCAGACAGCTCAGGCAGGATGACACTAAATCCCATGCAAGAGTTCCAAACACAAATCTTCAAGGCATTTTTAAGGAGAATTCCCTAACTTGCATTACTGGCAGATGTGTAAACCAGAGCACCTGCAAATGTACCTAGGCACCTGTATCCATCCAGGGGCTTAAATACCATCTAAAGCCAGACTTACATAGGCAGTGACCTCCATTAAACCCAAGCCTTAATCATTTGGTGCAACTCTCAAGCTGTGGCAACAATCCATAATTCCAGTAGCATTTGATGGCAAAGCAGATCATGTGCATTGTCAACATTTTGTAACCCTATTAACTCTGAGATAATGGACTTGTCTCTGCTATATTTCTAAGCTTATTGGAATGGACTGTAATTAGCACTTCCTTTTTTTTATACAAATCTCTTGACCCCTGGAGCCAGCTAATAACTGCTGCAGGTGACCAAAGCCTGAGATGGAGGTGGGACACAGACCTAGAAGCCAGAGTTCAGTTTACTTCCAGAGTTCAGGCTAGAGTCATGAAAACTACTGCTTCAGAGAACAAGGGAAGGGAAATAGTACCTTCACTTTTAAGGGAAGGTAATATTTATTTTGCTTTGCCTCAAAATGTTCTGCTTAATTGTTTTACCTCTGAATATGCTCCTTAAAGAGAGGTTCAGGTCCCTATGAGCCCAGATCAGAGCAGCTCTGGCTAAACATTGTGGATTCCTAATGCTTTTTGCACTCATCAGTCTTTCCTAGCAAATAAACGGGAAACATTTCTGTTTTGCCCTCAAAGCTAGTTTCTTGTTATCATTATTATTTCAAGCTTATAGGATGATCTAATGTATGTGGATTCTGGTTTCTGTCAAGCCAAGTCCTTTGCTACATGACACTCCCAGGACATGGAGGCTCATGCGGGGTGGGTTAAAGCCCTGCTGAGGTGGCTGGGAAAGCCAGGCTTGGCTTGTGCCATGTGTGCCTCCAGCTTAGCCTGAGGTTCCCTTCCTGACTGTGCAGTGTCCCATCTGGTGTAGCTGTCTGGGCATCTTCTCTGGTGACTGGAAAGAGATGAGTGGGATAAAATGTGCTCTGCACATCACCATTCTCTGTTCACTCCATGGCTGGCTTGAACAAATTATCTCATTTTTAGGTGATGAAATAGATGGGGCCTCAATGCCACCCTTAATATCAAACTTCAGCTCTCCCAACTCGAATTTTTTTGTCTGTTTATAAAACTCCCAGGATAAAAAAAAAAAAAAAGAGATTTTAAATCTTAATCAGGGCAGCCTTTAGATGTTGCCTACACTATCAGGATGATGCAAGTGAAGAAGCATTGCAGAGTGACTTTCATCTTTTTTCCACATTACAAATAAATAGTATTTCACCATGGCAGTAAAACCAAGACAGACAGACAGACACACAGGAAAACTCTGAAAACAAAACAAAAACCTCAAAGTAGAAAACTGGGTTTAAGAAAATCTTCTCAAAGTACAAGCTCCAAGAGTCTCCCTTTAACTTAAGCATGTTATTGTCAACAGTGGCATGTCTGTTCAGCTGCTCCCTTAGCTAAACATCCCTATTACTGTCATTCCTCGAGTTGTCATATTCACTGCACTGACAGCACAAACACTGTGCTGTAAAAGCTGTCAGAGAGGCCAGCTGATTTCCTACATCTTCTGACACTTGCAGGTCTTTAATATCAGGCTGTCAGAACACCTGAGAGAGTAAGGCGGGTGCTTCCCTGTTCAGGGCTGTTACTGTGACTACCATCACATAGACTTTAATCATTAGCCTTATACTGCTGTGAAATCCTGACTTTTATACCCTTGGAGTCCCATGCCAGAAAGCGCTGCTGGCATAAATCTATTGTAGAGGTTAGCTGGCTGACGAAGCCATGGAGTTCTATATGTAAAATGAAGCCTTCTATGTTTAATAAAGCTTACAGAGTGTGTTTTCTCAAACTTTCTTCTGTGACTTC
>VZTB01000309.1:491332-557047 GCA_013397245.1 Thryothorus ludovicianus | reverse complement strand
TGCAGAGGGGAGCTGTAGTAGGTGTAACAATTACTCAGTGACAGGCGTAGGTGAAACTCAGCTGCTTAAAATAAACCCCTCTGTGCCAGGACCCTTTTGTCTTTGGGTGTACTCATGGAGCAGATGAGCTTGGTGGGCAGTGAGTTCTCTGTAATGCAAAACTCCTTTGGTTCCATATTAAAATGAAACTGAGAGAGGAACAAGAGGAAATCAGACCAGAACAGTCCCTGGTCTTTAACTGTTTTTGGCACTCCCTTTACAGGGATGAGAGCATCTGTAATCCTGCTCCTGCTCAGCTGCTGTCCCTCAGTGACAGTGAGCTCAGTGTTCCTGGGCAAATAATTATCCTGGGATAGATATTTCTGAATCTCTCCTGTTCTAGCATTCTGCTTGGATACAGAGAAAAATAAATGAAGAGCTGTTAAAAAAGATTTTATAGCCCCCAGGTCAGGGTGCTGCTAAGATGCAGCCATCTCTGCTGCTGCCAACAGCCCAGCTGATCACACGGTGTGACAGTGCCACGGAAGCCACATGGGTGATGGATTTAGGAAACCCCATTCCAAGAACAAAGAGTGTGATAAGCAAAGCGTGTACTTCCCAGTGGTATGAGTCAGGTGAGCCACCAGGAGCAATGGGTGAATGTAATGCAGCTTTAAGTGGCTGTATTGATGCTCCAAGAGTTTCTGCTCACAGAGAGGAGAACAAAAATTTAGGTCTTTAGTGCTTTACTTGCTAAAGAACATTTGCTGCAGGAGCCTAATAACTTTTTTTTGCACAAATTCACGAACACCTCACAAGAGCATTACTGGAGAATCAGTAGAGTAGTGGCTGAGGCAGAGCCAGGACAAGTTTGGAGATCAGTTCCAATAAGTGCCCTGTTGCCCGACAGCACAGTTCATTTAATTTTGCCAGGCCTCAGCTCTCTTTCTGCAACAGAAACCTGAATTACCACTTTGTTCAGCTCATCTCTTTAGGCTGACCAGGGTGGGAACTCCTCCAGCTTATCCAGTGGAGCCTCTGGGCATTTTGAAAAAATCATAAATAACCACAGAATGTGTAGGGTTGGAAGGGACCTTAGAAGTGGGGTAAGGCAGCAGCAGAGCTCCTGGTTCTGTGTGCACACAGACATTGAGTGAACCTCGGGGGATAACACACAGCATCACCCCCTTGGGCTGCCAGATCTCCTGAGCTGTCCTCAGGGCATGGCCAAAGCCAGGCAGGGAGCGAGGGCTGGCTGCTCCTGCCTGGGCTGGATGCAGCTCTGGGGCAGCAAACGCCGTCTGTCATCGCGGCATTTGTGACACTAACGCTGAGGCGCTGGACAGCAGCCAATAAAAACCCACGGGAGGTAATGGGACAGAGCTAGAGAGTGCTGAAAAGGAATCCCCTGCTAATACAGCTCTGATGGCTTTGAGTATACACAGAATATCTTGTAATACTACAGCTAAGTGATAGTTAAATAAACAACAAAGGTAATTGTAGGGTACTTCAGTCGCTTTGCCGATTTATGGTGCTTTGAAGGCAGCTCCTTGCAGTGCTCCCTGCCAAGGTTTTCAGTAGGGTTAACACTTTTGACTCCTATGCTTTAAGTGTCTGAAAGATATGAATTGTGCTTCACTCCCTGTCTTGGACTGATGGGGACATTGCTGCTTTTATTCACAGCCAAAAAATATTTTTAATTCTTTATGGATTATTCATCCCTTGCCTGAGAAGCCAGCAAAGGTCAAGTCTGAATGAGTTTGTCTCAGACCTTGCAACTGCCTGCTCTTTCAAGCCTAAGTCCGTGACGTGCAACGGTTTCCAAAATTAAAATGTCCAACTAGACCCAAGCAATTTCTGATATATTAGATTAAGATATAAAATCTAACTGTGAACCCCTTGAACTGTGATCTTTTTCCTTGAACTTGCCATTTTCAATCCTACTGATTGCTTGGAGACATTGGTTGCTTTTTCCTGTCTCACAGAGCCAGTTTCACATGAAAATTGTGGTGGTAGGGCTTTGTAAATTCAATCCATCCCCTCCCTAGGCCTGCATAAGCATGGGTAGTTTAAATTATTTTCATTTAAATCTGGGTTTCCAAAGCAACCCTGTCAAATAGAGGCATCCACCTTTCTCATCTGCTGGATGACTCTGGCTTAATACTTAGGCTGTCATGGTCTCCAAAAGAAGGAAGACTGCAGTTTTCCTCCACCACCATATTATCTTTTCTCATTGCTTTTATATTTTGGCAAACTTGCAGTGAGAGGAGGTAATTCTAGCATTTAAGATCTGAGAAGAATTGAATGCAAATCCCAATGCATAGCTTTCATATCTAAAGATGTAATTTTCTGCAACCTCCCTGTCTCCTCCTGATTTTCCCAAAAAGCTGATGAATACTTTGCTATTTTCCCTTTCTTTGGAAACACACACTGTGCTGTAATAGGTCTTTTCCTACTCCAGCAATAATTTTCCTTCTTGTTCTGAAGCTCAGGACCTACCTGCAGATGTTCTCAATCTAGCTTGGTTCTTCTATGTCCTTTTCTACACCCATCCAGTTCTTTACTCCTTGTTCTTCACTTTCTCACCTGTGCCTCAGGTGTTCCCATGGCCATCCATCCATCCATCCATCCATCCATCCATTCCCCATCCATCTGTCATCCATCATCCATCATCCATCATCCATCCATCCATCCATCCATCCATCCATCCATCCATCCATCCATCCATCCATCCATCCATCCATCCATCCATCCATCCATCCATCCATCCATCCATCGTCCATCCATCCATCCATCCATCCATCCATCCTTCCATCCTTCCATCCTTCCATTCATCAGGATAACACGTCTTTTCCCCACTTCCGGTCCTATACTAAACCTCCTCTTCTGACACATTTCAAACTTGAAGCACTGGTTTGAATGTGGGGTTTTTTGTTGTTTTTTTTTTTTTATTACATATTCTTTTGATGATTTCCAAATAAAATCTTAGTCATTTAGCTTCCTAACCAGCATATCAACACAGCCAGACTCCTGTAACTCCTGGATTGCTAGATCATCTACATGACTATCCTGATGAGACAAAAAATAATGGTACAGAAAATCACTTAGAAATTCCATCCTCCACAAAATTTGAAATGCCTTCTGTATTATTCTTAATTAGTAAGTTACTTAATAATACTGTCCTGACATAATCCTGTGAGGAATTATAGGAATTAACCTGAGCTATTACAATGCACAGTTTTTCCTTGTCAGAACATGAGTCTTACTCGTGCCGTGCCACGTGTTTTGGGCCAGCACAGACCCAGGCCCTGTCCAGGAAAAGCTTTGGCCCCATGGTGGAACAGGATTATCAGCCATGTCCCACCAAAGAAACTTCAGTCTTTGTCTTTCTTTTGCATTTATATGTCAAGAATTCAAACAATGATGTCAGGGCAGAATCCCAGGATGTTATTTTGTGATTTTGTGTCCAAGAAAACTGTGGGTTATGTTGTGTTCCTCCACATTGGGAAAGACTGTGCTGTAAATATGACCTTGTACTCCTGTGATTCCACCCCCATGGATACAGATCTCTTTCATTTGTACACTCCAGGTGAATGGATGATTCCCTAATAGTGTTACTGTTTGTTATTAACTTTATTAACCTCCACGATTCAATTAATTTGACATTTCCATTAGACAATTGTGTCTGTCCTTTCTTTTCCACTGTGAGTCCAGATCTTTGAGTTAAAGCTGCAAATGGATGCAGCTTCAATAAATGACATTTGTTTTAAATGGGGCTCCTATCTGGTTCTAGAGTTTCTCAAAAGCTGGAAAGGCTCAACTGAATTTCCTATTGCAGCAACTACTGAAGGGAAAAACCAGGCTCCACTTTCATACCCAACCTCTCTCTGGGTCTCACTATCTATCTGTCTGTCTGTCTATCCATATTTATTTATCTCCACAGGTTTGATTCAGACTCGGTCTCTGATTTCTTTATGTAATACATTTGCCAGGGAGTTGGTCTGGTTTCACAAGAGCTTTAGCAACATAACCAAAGTAACCATGCCAGGCTGCATAAATGGAATTTCAGCAAGTACTTCTGAACAGAACCTCTTCACCAAATTGTTTTTCTGTAATTGAAAAATGTCTTTCAAATGGAACCACTTAGCATAGCTCTGAACTCTATCCAGGATGGTCATAAACTGCTGCTCACTGGCTAAGGCCCAAGATTTTAACATCAGACACAAATGCAGAAGCAGATTCCAATACTGCCAACACCAAAATCTGGCCTGATGAGCTGCATTTTAAAGGGTTTGTTTCTTTGTTCTCATTTCTGCTTGTAAAAATCAAGGAGTGCAATGAAAGCAGAGCTCAAATGAAATATTCTTTGGGAAAACTCAGCATGAAAACTCTCCAAGCCAAGCCTCTGGTCTGCCTCAATCCTATCCCAAATAACCCCAATAGCTTGTGATGGAGCCTTCTCCAGAATTCCATATTTTTAATGAGCAATAAGCAGATCAAGAGCCTCAGTATTATTTTCAATTATTTTTACCAAAGCATCCCAGATACACATAATTTCAGCACTTCTTCCCTGATGTCTGCAGTCAATCACTTTAGCTTCTCACCACATCTCTTTCGATGGTCTCCATTCCCTAGCTACCCCAATTCCAACTTCCTTCTCCAAAGACATGTTACTCCTTTAGGTGTTTCATCTTCTCCATTCCACCTGTTTTGCTTTCAATGTCTCATTTCCTGATTCACCCAGCAGTCTTTACACCCAAAAGTTCTACAACCCAAATATTGATGCTTTCTGCAGAAACACAGAAGACTTGAACGAGATCAATTGAAAGCACTGATGTCAAATATGAAGTTTAATATTCTTCATGCTCTTGGTAATGGCTATTGAGAGAACAGCCTTTTGTGGCACTTACTGCAAATTCAGACATTTGAACAGCACAGCACTGCAGTGGACTCACAGGTAGAGATGTGTCAGCAATGAGTCAAGAAGGCAAGAGAGAGGGGAAAAATGCCTCTGGTGTCAAAGCCATTGTTCTTGTTTTAGCCTCACACCTGTGTAGGCAGCTGCCGTGCCCTCACCTTTACCTTCACTCCATCCTCACCCCTGGAGTACAGAGCAGGCTGTCAGAATTACTTGGGGCACCAAAGTCTCAGCTTCTGCTGAAAGCTGTTTCCATCTGGCATCCAGCCCTCAATTATATTTCTGGTTAATACCCCTGGTGCTCTAAGAACTGCCCCAGTCCCATTCCATTCCTTGGAAAGATGAACCACTGGCCGGGTTTTGACAACAAACAAACAACTGAACAAACAAAACAAACAAAACAAACAAACAAAGGACTTTGGTGCCTTGCAGCTGGTAATCAAGTAGGAAAGAAATGGAAAGTTTAAAAAAGGGATCCAGCCTAAGGAAAATCCTAATTCCTGTATTTGCTGCACCTGTTCCTGTGCTAGTTTGTCTGGGATAACAAAGGATGAGAATTTCAACAGACAGATGATAATGACTAGAAATAATTTGATATTATCTATTTCTCTATCCCTAATGTTGGAGTAGTTTGCTTCTTACAATTTTGGTTTTGCACCACAATAGATCACTGGAAAATTACTGATTAAATCTGTGGTCTTAAAGACATGAAGCATTTGTAATATCTAGTATGAGAAAATCATTTAACACTTAGAATCTGCTGATTGACATATAATTAATGTGATTCCTTTTACTGTTAGAAATACAGTTTAATTTAAAGATAATCTTCTAATCTGCTGTATTAAAAAGCAATTATGGCAAGAGTGCAGTAACTAAGAATCAGTTGCCAGAGACACAACAGCTCCAGGAGTTTATTAGAACACACTCATGTGGAGGTGACAGAACAACTGGGGAGGGCACTTAATCCACTTAATTATTTAATGCAACAGGATTTAATCTGCTAATGAAATTAATGAAATTGTTGGATACTGAACACAGGCTGGCTCATGCACACCCACCATGGCATCATGGACACTCCTCCCCCTGTTTGCAGGCACTGGGGGTGAGGGGGTTGTGTGCAGCATCAACACTGAGAAAGGCTTCCCAGAAACCTTTCAAATGGAATTTAGAAACTGAGATGCAGGAGGCAGAAGCATCTGTAATGAAGCCATCCTGTACACAACCCCACAAAGCTTCTGCATGAGTCTCCGGCCTGTGTGGGATGCACTGAATACATTTAAGGAAAGGTGGAATCCTTAAGTGTAAAGTTTTAGACAGAAGAGTAGAATCTCTTCTCAATTAAGGAAACCAGGGAAAAAAACCCCAAAGAGAAGCCCACACAGACTGAACTCCATTGTTCTGGATGCTAAAGAGAGATTCTACTTAAAAATTAAAATCGCATTTTCCCTTAGTACCCGAATATCAATAATTCAAATACTTAAGTCAGCGAAAACGGTAGAGTATTGGATCTGCATGAACAGAAGAAGTCAATGGCACATTCAGGATTAGAACTTGAATCTGTTTCTCAGAACATCTCCTTTTGAAATTCTCTTTGTGCTACATGGATCAGTTCCCATCACTTTGGCTGCCTCAATAGGATGTGTAGAGTAATTAATTCCCCTGAAAGACCCAGGCATATTACAAATTATTAGCATTCTCCACTGCCTGTATATGAAATTCATATATACCTATTTGTCTTCTGCACAACTGTATTTCAATCTGGATTTCATTGGTAACTTGTACTGTATTTGGATTAATTATTTAGTGAAAATGAACATCTTTCGTGTGGCAAATGGAGAAGCAGAATTCCCTTGTTGAGGGAATTGTAGTTACTGTCTCTCTGAGTGTATTAAGGATACACCCATGATTAACTGAAGCTCTTCACCTCTATCTGAGGTGAACCAGTGCCTCCTTTTTGCTGTCTTCAAGCTGCAAGCTTTAGGTGCTCTGGAAACAGATTATGGTCCCTGCAGCTTTATATTATTTCCAGGCCCCTTCCAACTAGGGATATTCTGCGAACCTTGTTAATCTGCCCCACACAAAGAGAGAAGCTTCCTTGTTTCAAAGTCAGATTTATCTGGAAAGCTGATTCCAGATGGTTTAAAAGTCTGGCTAAGTTTGAAATATGAAAATAATTAAAAGAAATGCAGCCTGAGTAGAGATTTGCTGATGTACAGTAATGATTGTTTTTTCAGCTCACTGTAGGTTTATAGCAAAGGCAAGCATAGAAACCTAAAAGCATCTCATATTAACCTGGTTTTAATTGAGCTTGCTCTTTCACTAGTGAAAAAACAAAATAAAGGCAATATTAAAAAAATAAACCATGATTAAGTAAGTTGAGGCAACATAGGGGCTGAGCAGGAAATAGCCAGAAGAGAGGCAGGACTGCAAAGGGAAAGATCTCTTACTGGATGAAACCAGCTATTTTTTTTCTTGGTGGATGCCCCAAAACATTGTGGCTATGAACACTTTAACACCTAAGGATGTAAAAAAAATTAAGAAAATAAACAGGAAAAAGAGAAAGAGTAGTTGATGATATGTTTTTGTAGGAGGAGGAACAACTGATGGATTCAAAACAACCAGGTGGGAAGTGGAGGGGGAACAGGGCAAGCTCTGTGTAGGTGGATCCAAAAGGGACCCCAAATTCTTGGTACAATCTCTTTTGCTGTCTGTAGGACTCACTGGGTGGGGAACACAGTGAAAACAGGAATGTCATTGCTTACTAGTTTTGTATTTTTAATGGTGTAGCTGCTGTCCTTTGTGTGATCATCCATCCCATCTCTTCCTTTTCTTCCTTTTTTTCTCCCTCTGCCTGCTGTGTGAAAATCCCACCATGGGAGGAGATTTGGAGTGTGCAGCAGCAGAAGAGGAATGTCTAAGCTATGGGGTGGGGTCAGACTGAAATGTTACTGGTTCATGGCTCATACATTCAGCCACTTGCAGAAGCACAGGGTCCTCCGTGGACCATGTGCCCGGGAACAGCCCAGGGAATGTGCCACAGGGAAAGAGAGAAGAAAGCTCCAAATGACAGTCCCTGGAATCACCCATGGGGGACAGAGCACTGGGAGTCCTCCAGAGACAATGGATAATTCCCACTGCTTTGCATTTCTGGAATGGAATGAGAAACTGCATTTCTGCTGATAGGTACTTAGCATTAGAAAAGCAGCTAAGCAGAATTTCCAGAGTTAGGAAAAACAGCTTCCCAAGTAAGCACAATGATACCCTGAGATGAACTGTGGGTGGGTTTGCCATATGTTCTTGCCATCACTTCACACGTCAGCATTCCCGTTTCCCTCCCTTCTCCTCTGTCATTTCAAGACAAAACAAAGCTGAGGCAATGTTGTGACTTGCTTAAAGAACAGAGGTTTTCTCATCCTGTTTGTGTTTGACTGAATTTGAGCTGCATTTCTATTGCCTTGTTTGTACAGTCTGGGGCCAACCTGGGAAGAGTTACTAATACTTGTAAGGAAGAGTTACTCAGTTAGGAGAACAGGTAATTCACTGCCGAGCTGAACTGTTCAGGCAAATTCCCTGCACTAGCCAAGCTTTTGCTTCTCATATGCTTATGCAGCTTATCTGTTACTCTCTGAAATCCACACATGAATCTTTCCCTGCATTCTCACCTATGGCTGGATTCCAACATTTTGACATCAGAGGCAAACACCAAAATCGAGTCCTCCAAGTCAGCTCTCTCTGTTTCCACTACTGTTGAGCTCCAGATTTCTGATCCTAGACCCTGAAGGAGAACAAATATATGGCTCTTATTTGATTTATTTCTGTGTTATTAAATCTTGCCTGTGCTTCACCCAGGTACAAGCAACAGCGTGAACTTATTTCATGCCACAATGGATCACGTCATCAGGAGTCGTCATTCCCAGTGGAAATATTGCAGCTGCTTGCAGGCTTGGGAGCATATGATATTCCTGACTCCAGATTTTGTGATGGGATTGAAATTCATTGTAAACTGGTAATTACATTTGGTCCTATCTGGGAAGATACAGGTGCTCAGAGACAAGCATGTCAAGTACTCTGTGTTTATATTTCTGCAAGATAGGAGAAACTAAATTTTATTCAGCTGTTTCCCAGTGACTTTCTGCAACTATGTATCAGCAGAACTTTTTTTTGCTTTTTATTTTAAAGATAAATTGCTTGGTGTACTATCAAGGACACTTATAATTTAAGAATAGACCCTATTAGGCTGTCACTCTTCCAGAGACACAGCCCTTCAAGAGTCTGAAGAAGCAGTCTTTATGTGACAGTATAATAAGGATGTCAGGCCCCCTCCCTCCTCCCCCAGTCTTCTTGAACGACACTTTCCCCAGCAGGGAAAATTAATACACTTCAAAAGTTATAACGTGCCGGAAAACACACAGCAGCCATCAGCATGATTTTCTAAAATGAAGCAGTGTGGAAACCACATTCTTAATCAACTTTTCAAATCCAGCTCTCTTCCTTTGCTAAAAAAAAATTAAAAAAATTAAAAAAAATTGCTTCATAATGCTTTCAGTGTGTAGCATTAGATTTGCTAGTGAAGTGTGGAATAATTTTCTTCTTATGTTATTAAATTTCAAAGACACATTCCTTAGGGCTTGTCTTAAGTCTGTCAGCTGTGCTGCAAGTAAAGACTCTTAGCAGCTGGACAGCTCCATCCTCCCTCGCATCCCACCAGCAGATCCATCCAAACGGAGCCCCTCTCCTCCCTGCAGCCTCTCAGCAGCGTGCCCGGAGTGCTCCCGTTCCTTCCTGGCTCTGCTCGCCCCTGCCACCCCTGCGAGGTGCCGGCGTCACTTGGCGAGGAGGGGACACCTCAGCGGGGCTGGCTCACAGCCAGGAGCCCTCGCAAAGGCTGGAAACCAGAGAAAAAGCCCGAGAATTTAACTACAGCAGAATAATCAGAGGGAGGAAAAGAGAGCAAACACAGACAAAAGGGTGATGAATATAAATAGGAAGAAGATGACAAAGGATTAAGGAATATGAATCAAGAAAATATTATGTCAACTGGAAAAGCAAACATGCTAGGAAAAGAAATTCGGATAAGAGGAAACAATATGAAACAAACCTAGCAGATTCAACTATAAAATAAGAAGGGAGAACACCATTGATGTTCTCCTCCCTGCCAGAACCTTTTGTACCTTTTTTTTTCTCAGTGTGTGCAGAGAGCTGTACATGCAGTGCTGCTGGTTGGTGGGAAACAAGACAAACATGAGTTTGGGAGAGAAGTGTGTGATTTTGTGAAGGTGGGAGGCTTCACTTTCTGGTACTTCTTATAAGTAGAAGTTCAAGCTGAAAAGAGACATCCTTGACAATGATTCATGGCAACTAAAAGGGAATATATGCAAAGCCCCTTGATGTTCCTGTCACTGACCTGCCTGTGGTCATGGAAATATTAAAACTTGACCTGGCAAACCATTTCCCCCATGAGCACCAGGCATGTGATGGAGAATCAAAAATGAGTTAGGAGATCCATGAACAACCCAAGAATGCAGAACTATATCCAGGATGTGCTATGAAAGAGCTGAACCCACGCTGTGAGTCTTGCAAGTGAAACGGGAAGGTCCAGAATGGTGTTAAAATAAAATAAATCAGAGTTAAAATGTCCCAGAGCCAACCCAGAGGAACCAGACGACTGCAGCATCCTCTAAGGACTTTAAAATCCCACTGACTGAGGCAGGGCTGTCACTTAGAGGCGTTTCAGAGGAACTGATCAGTCACAGGCAAAACAAACCCTGGCTCTGCACCGTGTTCACCACTGAGGAGGCAACTGGTGGTCGGTAGCAGTTTCCAGCACTGCCAGTTTCCTGATTAGCTCCCTTAGAAATAAAACAAGCAGAGATGACAGATGATGATGTCCCTATCACTGAGCAATAGTTTTTGCTACACAAATCATGTTATTTTCTGTTTAGAGGAGGCAGTGTGGTTATATCATTAAAGGAATTGCTGACAGCTCCTGCTATTAATGGTCCCAAATGTGCCTCCTGCCATCTGTGATGGGCAAATGATAGAAGCAGGCAGTGATTGGCTTCCTGAACTACACTTAATGAAAAAGCAGGGTTTGTTTTTTGAAGCACAGATCTGTTTCTTAGTGGCCCTTAAGAAAGCTCTTGATATGAGTCATCTGCTTTGTAAAATGTGGTAATTTCACAGGGAAGAGCCACAAATTAAGGGAGCACATAAGTTTGCACTTATGAATGTATTTTCATTATAAGGAATTGCCTTTGCTGTCAGGACAGAAAACCAGAACCAGGGGGGTTTGGAAACCTGACTCTGAGGCAATGCTGTGTCACTTTGTGATGGGCTACAGTCTCTGTCCATTTTGCTATAACTGCAGCTATGGGGGGCACTGCTGGGGTTAAACATTTTGATTAATTTTCTTTTCTTTTGTAATTTCAGTGCGCTTTTTTCTTTGTTTGTTTTTGGTTTTGTTTTATTTTGCTTTTGGTTTTGTTTGGTTTTGTTTCTTTCCCTATGTTAGTCAACCAAGTTGGGGCTACCATGGCAGTCCCAGATTTCTTGCATCAGCTATTCAAAAATACCAAAGAATTGTCTTCAAAAACAGAGCAAGCTGAAAAATGGCTTGGTTGGTTTGTGGTTTTTTTAATAAATCAACAGAAAACAACTGACTTATTGCGTGATGATTGCTCTGAGCACTTCTGCAAGCCCAATGGAAAGGAAAAACCCATACAGGACTGAATTTCACTAACTAGTCAAGTGTCAGCAAAGGTGGCTTTGCTGGCAGGCAAGTTAGAGCTCCAATTTATCCAGCATAATGAACACATATTCCCTTTTATTCTAAACTGAAATTACAATCTATTTCTGAGCAGAAAAGTTTCTCAGTCCTCTAATATACAGCCCACTAAATACACAGACCTTATAAAGATGTATAAGGGCCGGAATGAGGTTCTGGCCATGCTAAAAATTGTGTCTTTTTTGAAATCTTCGGGTGCAGCATTGCAAGCTGGATTTGCATCTGCTTTGGCTGTTCTCAGAACGAGCATTAAGGAAACTTGCTCTGGAACAGAAATACATGAATGTCTAATTTTCTTTAATAAAAAGGGAATCTTTGAAAGTGAAAATGAGGAAAGTTTTCCATTTTTTCCCCTTCTCAAGCAAACAATGCAAATAGAAATATTTTTCTCTGCTTATGATGGAAGGATAAAAACATCACTTTAGGGTCAATTACAGGGCACAAAAGTGAATTGCTGATGTTGCAGGAAATCCTGCCATCAGTTGCAGCAGCCAGCACTCAAAAGACAGACCTTTTCTTGAATTACATTAAGCTATTCATTTTTCAAAGCAAAGTTAGGGGGGCAAGACTTGCTATGAAAAAACCCCTGTGAGCTGTAAACAGTTTTGGTATTGATAGACTCTGACCCAGGAAAGAGCAGAAAATAAGGTGGGTGAGGGGCAGGAAAGGCAGCATAGCTGTAAATGTTGTCTGAAACAAGCTCAATCTACACTTCTACCACAGCATTTGCATACCATGTTATTTTCATCATGAGTAACTACTGAGAAACAAAAGCAACTCATGGCAGGGTAAGAACTGTAATAAAGAAATCAGTAAAATCATCAGGTGATGTCTATTAAGACCAGATTTAAGAGGGTCATTCTTTTAATTTTAATATTGCCAGCATAAAACATAATTTAATGCAACAGAGCCCAGCTTTTATTTAGGCAGTTACCATAGTGGATTAGTATCATAGTAAAAAAAAATAATAAATAAATCAATATGTGTATTAAACATTTCTAGTGCTGTATTAATTTAAGAGTGCTGATGCTCAGCCCATCCTGGGGATTTCAGGATCCAGTCAGAGGATCCCAGATGGGTTTGGGTTGGAAAGGACCTTATAGCTCATCTCATTCCACCCGCTGCCATGGCCAGGGACACCTCCCACTGGAGCAGGCTGCTCCAAACCCTGTCCAAGCTGGCAGCAGATAAGATGCCTTGTGTTGTCCCAGAAGGATCCCTGGGCTTGGAATCTCATCCCAGGGACTCAGTGATGAGCAGATGTCATTCCTTGTCCATGTTGTCATGGGTTGCAGTGTAAAAGATAATCAGGGGTGTGTTATTCTATTACCATCTGTTAGAACTGGGATGGGGGTAGTGATGTGATCTTCTGTTGATAAGCAGCTGATAAGAAACCATCAAGAGCAGTTTCCTTATCTCTTCCAGGACCNAACCTGCACCTTTCTGCAGGATCACTGCTCCAACAGAGTCACATCTGCCACTGCAGGAGGGCTGCAGCCACCATGGAATGGCACTGCCACCAACACCCTGACCCACAGGGGGTCAGCTTGGATTCTGACTCTGCCAGTGATTTTCTTTTTCCTTATTGCATGTATTTTGTTTCCTTTTTGTTTTATTTTCCCTTTTGCTAATAAATTGTATTTCTGACTTGGAGTGTCTCACTGGTTTTGCTTCTCAAACCAGAACACATGTGCAGAGACTCAGCTCTTCCATCAGCATGCTGATCTTCAGCAGGGGCACACCAGTGTAATTAAGGAGAGAATCCACCCCTGATCCCTCTCTCATGGGCCTCAGCTCTCATCTGGAGCCTCACAGATCAGAAAGCCAAGGCTTCCCTCCCAAGGGGAAAAAGGCAAAGTGCTGCTGCTCAGCCACTGCTCTGCCATCAGATCCTCCTTACAAGCCAGAAGTGGCGGCCGAGATAAGAGAAGGAAGACATTAAGTCTGTGCAAATTTCCTTCATTTACATTAAGTAATTTTGTATCTGAGTAGAAAGCTGGCTGCAGAATACTTGGGGAAAAACCACTGGAAGGCAGTTCCCATCTTGGTGTCCTTTTGCACACAAAATTCCCATTAACTTGTGCATTTGAAGCAGGATTCTACATGAATTTGCCCAGCATCTTCAATGTATATTTATTTAGATACCAGAATAAAAACCAGTCAGTCACTGCATACTGCTCTGTGAAGACATCTCAAAAACACAACCCAAATTCTCTTTTGATATTTGAAATTTTGTGTCCACACTGGGAGAATGGGAGATGTCGCTGTAGAGGCAGTTGTGATACAACAATGACCAAAAATTTCCAAGGCAGAAAAGTTTTTATTTCAGTTGCATATTCCCTTTTATGCATTCCTTTCACCAAAGGCGTGCACTTCACTCATTGGTCAATAAAAGGTATTTTACTTGTCCATCAAATCTCTCTGTTCTTGATTAGTTTACATATTTTGTTCCCTGTTTCTCATGAGACAGCTTTCTTATTTACTGCAGCTGCAGTTGTTTTTCACCCAAGAATAGTTTATTGTGTTAATGAACTCATTCCCGAGATTATTTCACATGAGAACTTGCAAACTACTTTAGCTGCACATAGAAGGTACAAGCTAGCTATTAATTTAGCAGAGCAAGGCCTGATTTTATGAGGCCTTTCTTCTATAACTCACCTACCTTTCTACCACAGGAGGTTTCACAGGGAATTTTGAACTATTACTACTTCCAGGTAGATGGGGGGTGGGACTAGATGATGTTTAAGTTCCATGATTCTATGACCCAGCCATCTACCCAAATATTACAGGGAAGAGCTGGGTCTGTGATAGCTGCAGATCGAGGAGGCTGTGCAAGAGCTGTCATTCCTGTTGGAATCTGGAATGCAGAGAATATTCCTCTGCATGTTTTAAAGGATCCAAATCCTCTGACAAATACTGCTTTTAACCTCTGTCCATGGAAAGGGCTTCCTAGGCTTTGGGATGAGACAGAATTATCAGGAATGTAAATTAGGTAGTAGTATAATATGTAATTTATCACAGGGTGAGAAATGTAGATTTTTGGGTTTGTTAGAATGGTAAGTAGATGAAGACAAGATGGAGGATCCTTGTGGTTTTCAGGCTTCTTCCTTCTCCATCTACTCCATATTCTGCAGGGTTGGTGGCACAGGGTGATTGGTTGGAATTTGCCACAGTGCAGTGTTACATGAATAGAAGTTTAGTTAGTAATTAGTAGAAAAGTAGAAATAATGAACGTTTTGGGTGATAATTGAGTAAATTATCTTTTAAGAGAGCCTTGAATCTGTGTGTTAGAGGCTCTTCGGTGCCTTTCTCCTTCACGCTAGGTTGGTGTAAAGCCTGGTGTGCAGAAATTTTAGATAAGGAAAGAATAAACAACCTGGAGAATGAGATCCACTGAGAGCCCAGTTTTTACTTATCAAGGATTTAAATTACAAGTCTTCCCCATCAGGGAAGAGTCACGTGGGAGTGGTGGAACTTCCACAGTTCCCAAGGGATTGATGGCCCGTAGTGCCCTGGCAGCAGCTGCTGTGGTCACTGCCAGGATCTACAGGGGAGGGATGAGAGAGCCTTTCCCTTCTTCTGGGGCACTGCACAGACCTGTCAGGTGCTCCAAAGCCTCTGCAGGAAGCTGCCAGCCAGAAGATTGTTTCTTATTCAAATGGGCACAAACTCCACGTGGAGACAGGGAGAAAAACATGGCCAGGGTAAATAATTAAGAAAGCACAATGCTGAGAAAATGAAGCTTTGGAGAAAGCAGCAGAAATCTGTGTGCTCACTGGAATGAGAAGTGTGACATTTAAATGACCCAGGAAATTTCTAGGAGCAGTTGAGGCAGTCATGCTGTTACAGCATTTAAGGGATTTCAGCCCTCGTGCTTCAGGCCATAAGGCAGTGGCACCTGCCTGAGGTTGGCCAGAACCACGCTCCCTTCCTGCCACATTATTGCTGAATTGTCCATTACAGGGGTTTTAAACCATTTTCTGAAGCATCTGCTCTTGGCTGCTGTCAAAGGCAAGGCACCTTTGCAGCTCCAGATGAACCATTGCTCTGATGTGTTATGACAATTCCTCTGTTCCTACAAATGTCTAGATTAAACTCCATTTTCATTTCAGCTAAATGGTTCTCTTTACAAAAATAGCTCAAGGAAATACTTGGTGGAAAAAAGAGAGGACAGTAACCTGAATATCTTGCCACTATGATAATTAAAATATAATATCAAGAGCTTTGCCTAGGAATTATTTTAATTGGAATTGTATTATACTGTGCAGTGTAATGGCAGGACATAGGTATTCCCAGTCAATTGCCAACCCATCACACCAGATGCAGGAAATTAGTTTGATGCATGTTTAGTTGCTCTGATGGCTCGCTGTGACAAACCCTCTGAAAGGTGAATCTGGATTGTTGCAGTCCTTGAAAGTAAAGAAAACATTAACTAGAAAGCCGGGACAAATTTAGCAAGGCTGACAGTGCCAAAAGAGTTCCTTGCAAGAACAATGAAAAATTATCCCTGGGGTTTAAGCTAAAAAAGGGCACTGAATGATTTCCGAAAAATGGAAACTCTTTTGATTTTAAATCCTTGTAAAGCAAAGTCAAGTTGAAGCTGTCACTGTAATCTGAATGGAAGTTTCATTTCAAATCCCTCACAGCCTATAATGTTCTGATTTTAAAGGTTAAACAAGCAGCAGAAGCACAAGTTTATTAACCCTTGTTTTCCCCTCTCCCAAACCCCAAACCAGCCAAACATAAGCCCCTGAACTATCTGGAAAGCAAATTTAACTTTGTAGCTGACAGTTGGTGAAAACACTGATGGAGGAGAAGGAAGAGCAAGAAAACAGGAGCTCTACCAAAATGAAAAATGATGTCTTAGAAGATTTTGTTCATCTTAAACTCCTGGCATCAGCTGCTTCATAGAGGAGAGAGAGAGGGAGAAGGAAAAGTTCTCCTTGGAGCACTTCAACAGACACAAACATAAGGAAAATGTCTTGTTCCTCTTTGCCAGTCTGATCTGTCAGAATGAACAATTCCCAGTCCAAATCAATCTTCTCCTCCTACTTTATCAAAATGCTTTGTTTTACAGCATGCTGGCCAAGATCATTTACAGCTCTCCTGAGTCCTTTTTTTCCCCTGCAAAACCTGGGAGATACACCTCTCTTCCCTCCAGAAGAGGGAGGACTTATGCTAATTGAATTGATTTCCCTTTAGGAAGGGGGAATGTTCTTCTCTACTGGTGTTTTCATTACAGTGTTACAAGTTCTCCTCTCTACACAAAGCAAGAAACACAAATGACCTTTTCCCTGTACGAGAGAATTGCCAGGCAGCAGGGATAAAGATCAACAGGGTTGGAAAGACACACAGGACATATAGAGAGGGAGGAGGAAATATTTCACTGTAAGTAAGAGTATAAAAATTCTCACTATGTGCATGTTTTTATGGGCTCCCAGCAAAGGAATGGCTTCCAAGAAGCTATCCATAAGTGAAAAGCTAAGCATCACCACATTGAGATAGACCTGTTACTGCTCTGGGTATATTATTTACTTCCCTGACAGCTGCCACTCTCTCTTTTATCAAGGCAGCCACTTGCTGGCACACAGCCTTTCTCTTGATTTACATCTCTAAATCTCTGTCACACGAAGCTGAATGACTGCGTGGCAAAGTCCTGCAGATTTGATGGCTTCACATGTATTATCATCCTGAGCCATTTCCCTCCTCTGCAGAGGAAGGGCCATGCAAGAAGAGGAACATCACAAAACCACAGCTCTTCACCCCTGAGAAAGGAATGAAGCTTCTCTCAGGGAGCTGGGGGTCAACATGGCACCCACCCCAGGCAGATCTGCTCAGGGAGATTCACGGGTTTGCCACCAATAAAGAAAGGCAAATCGACTTGCTCTGGCTCGAATCATTTTCCCCAGGTGCTCTCCCTAAGAGAATCACTGCATAAAGAGGAATGACCTGTGCAATATACCTCAGTTTTGGGGAAGAAAATGATGGGTGCTTCTGCATGACCCAATTTGCTCAAGTTGCTTATCTAAAGCTCTGGGCACCTTCAGCACCCCAGTGTGAATAACCAGAAACCACAGCCACAACAGAAGGGCCGACAGCACAGAAATATTTCCCAGAAGACTTCAGCACCCTTCATTCCAGCTGAGAACTCTGAGAAATATGCTGCTTTAAGCTGGCTAACATTGGCAAATCAGATCCTAAGGAATGGAATTGTTGATATATGAAGTCTCAGGAAAGTTTCAGGTTCAAAACTGAGCTTTGGAGTGGTTCTGTGTTGGGACAGGAAACAGTGCGATACATGGGGGAGTGTCTGCACTCTTGCTGCAGACATCCAGCCAGAGGCAAGAGGCACAAGGCAGCATTACCAACACCACCCTGCAAAGGGGATCCCCGGTATCTTAATCTCCACTAAGAATATCTTGGAAATCTCATCACATCAAGCCTTTAAGATCCTGTAATATATCCATAGTTAAAGCCCCATGTTTGCCATTGGGGAAGCACAGCAACAGCACTGAGGGCTTCTGTGTCTGCAACAATTTGTAATTAGGGAGTTTTTGTACAGAACAGAGATTTTTCTGGATTTTGTGACCAAGCTGACCAGAACAGCAATGGGGGTAGGAGAAGGGAGTACCAGTTCCATGAAGTGAGGAGGAGGAAAAGCGATGCCAACAGTCATAACCTGACCTGAGGCAGCAATCACACGGCCCTGGAGGCAAGAGAGAAGCCTCAGGATGTGTCAGGAGGCCTGGAGCCAAGAGCTCTGGGAGCAAGGTGCCCTTGCATCTTGTCCAATGCATTCCCCTCATGTGAATCTGCTCCAAAATGTTCTCCAGCCGAAATAACTTATCTGTCACTGAGGACACCCCTTCACTCTTACTGCTGAAAAAAAGCCTTTAGAAATGCAAAGCCAACAGCCAAATGTCAAAAAAGGGTTACTTACATCACAAGAAGAAATTCCACATGATTTGAACTTTTCTGTCTGTATTTGGTCTTATGTCCTAGAATTGGAGCTGTTAAATTAGGTTAGAATCCTGTCCATTGACTGCAGAATTACTCATAATTTAATCTCCCTAATAACATTAAGAGTGTAGTAGGATCCTTCCAAACTAAGGGTAGGATGATCTATTAGCATTTCAAGTGTGCTTCCATGCAGAGTGACTGATAATAATACAAACAAATTCTATAAAGTATGAGTAGTTTCAATGCATTATTTACTGAAACCTGAAAATAGAACCACTGCTTCACCAAAGGTACAGTTTAGGCTTTTTAGGAGACTTCTGCAGGATTTATTAGAGATGAAATTAAAAATATTATGCAAGGAAATATAAACTCTTGGGAACACACTTTTCTGAAGTAGAAGGACACAATTCTTCCAAAAGATGTCTCAAGTGCCTTTTTTTGGTGCACTATCTGCAAGGTTCTTGCATAAGTAATAAAAACAGAACTTTTTTTGCCTTTTAAGATGTTTCTATGCCTGACTAACCCCACAGGTGAAGCCATGTGCATTTAAAAGGCAGCTGTGTGTTGGACTCAATGGGCACAAGTAAATATTAGGGAACTGTGAAAATTAATCAGGAGTTAGCATGAGATATAGGTAGAAGTCTTTAAATTTGTCTGTTCCAGGAGTTATGGCCCATCAAGAAAAAAATAAGCAGAAGAGTGAGATTAGTTAGATATAGTTACATTTAGGATGAGGACTAAAGCACAGGTTTTACTTTTCACATGGTCTCGAACATTCATATTTTAAGTACATGAAAAAAAATCTGTCCAGAAAAAAAAATCCACAGCTCCACTTCCCAATGGAAATTACACATGTGAAAATGTATTTTTCCATAAATGAGTCCTACAATGTTTGAAACAATAAATCATCTCCCCTTTTCAGCTCCTTCCACCTCCTATTAAGCTATCTTAGCAATAGTTGGGTTTTTGTCACCCAGGCTAAGGAGGAATCCAGGAGTGGTGAATTTAGGAAATGCTGCTGGCTCTCCTGGCAGCCCTCAGGGCCCACTGAGGGCAGAAGGGGATGAGCAGGCAGTCAGGAGTGATAGCCCTTCTCCTGTGACCCCCAGTTTTCCTGACAGACAAACACCTCACAGAGCTGTAAGATAAAGGTCTGGGATGATTTTTGAGGCCACAAAGACTCTGAAAGTAATTTTTTATATTCTTTATAATGGTATAAAAAAGGGACAGTAGCAATACCAGTGCTATAAAATGACTTTGTGAAGAATCTCCCCTGATCTTCACACTCCAGACTCTCTGTCACAAGCACAAGTCTAATGTTTTCATTCATCATCTCAGCCTAGATAAAAATGACCCATTTTTGGAGGAGCTTATTGTCTTTGGATTACTTCTTCTAAACACAGAGCCTTATCTATTCAAGGTGGATGCCTGGCTCAACCATAACCTTGTCAATCTCATTAAGTCTCGAATGAATTTTCTCAAATTTTCTTATCAATCAAGGTAATTGCTTCTTGCAGGAAATCCAATCTTCTGTTAACCACATCATTACCTGGTGATCGAAGTCCTCAAACTCTGTGTAAGCTGGAATCACTCAAATTACCCAAGAGAACAGAGAAGCCTAAATTCATAAAAATCCCCACAGGTCATTTCCATTTCAGCAACTATTCCACAGTTTGTCAAGTACCTTGAAATATTTATAAGAATTAAAAATACTTTCACATCACAGTTTTACATCAGGCTTTGGAGTCATAAAAGACGATGCTATCCTTGCAAAGGCTGTGTAAGATGAGAAGGGAAAAGAAGGAATTAAAAAACACCTCCAGAAGAAAGGGGATTTTTAGCAGGGATCTGAAGACTACAGCAGATAAAAGCTTAAGAATGTAAGAGAAGCCACACAGATGGGGCAAAAGGTCCTTTCAACCTAAAGCCTCCCTGCCTGGGAGAGAGTGTGAAAACAGGAATGCAGTGATCCCTCCTGAGAGCAGCTCCCTGACCATCAGCAGCTTTCCTGAGCCCTGTTATGTTTAACAGCCCACACTGGGTTTTTCTGTTGTGATTCCACCCAGCTGATTTGAACCTACAGAAGCTTTTAGCACATGCAGTATCTCCCTCTCTATTTTAACCACGAGTGGCTTGGATGCCATGCTAATTGAGGCCACAGATAATTTTGAAATACAGGAATGTAATTAGGAAGAAAGGTTTGGGGAGGGCTGCAAGCAAGTAAGGAAACTTGCTCTACTGTTGATAGAGATCACAGACAGATTTACCAAGAGGTGCCCTACTTTCAGAGAGACTGCATGAGTTTTTTTCCTACCAACACAACAGCAAATGCTGGGGAGACTGGTGCTGTGTGCAAATTTCTGAGTTTTTTTAAGTCAAAAATATTTCACAGGCAAAAATAAATTAGTGCTCCCAGTACCAATTATTATTTTTTTATTTTCATTTACAGCTCTGATCTTTATTTTCAGTATTTGAGAAGAGAATATATTAATATAAGAGATTTGGCTTATCCTCTCTCCTAAGGATCCAGGCAGGAATCCTTGTCCTGTTAAGTTGGTGGGAATGCCATCATTGCCTTCAGTGTGGCCAAGGTATCTGTTAATGGTGTATGAATCTGTTTCAGGTCTCTGAACAAAATCAGGAAATTCCTCCTTATGTACAAATCTCATGTGATTAAGCACACAAATAAATGTATGCTTTAAGTACATCCCATAACTATGTTGCTTCATGTATATATATGGACGTTTCACAAACGTCAGTGTAAGAAACGATGCAATCCAGCCAGCCTCCTGAATGCCTCCCACTTCACCCAGTTAACAGTGACACAAATGCTGGGGGCACTGATGTTCTCTGTGGAGGAACAATTCACACTCATTCATAAAACTGGCTGGGCAGTACTGAGTTACAACACAGCTACCACAGGGACCCTTCCAGGGGATGTGTGTGCAGCCACCTCCTGGAGCCATCTCGGTGTTCAGAAGGACAAAGCATTCACATGCTGAGCACAGGTACCCACAGTCTGGAGACAGTGGGATTTACTGCTTTCAGAGGATTACAGCTCGAGTCTTCTGGAAAAGGCTCAGAACAGACCTAAGGCAGATCGGGGAGCTGAGGCAGATCTGGGAGCTGAGGCAGAGCTGGGAGCTGAGGCAGAGCTGGGAGCTGAGGCAGAGCTGGGAGCTGAGGCAGAGCTGGGAGCTGAGGCAGAGCTGGGAGCTGAGGCAGAGCTGGGAGCTGAGGCAGAGCTGGGAGCTGAGGCAGAGCTGGGAGCTGAGGCAGAGCTGGGAGCTGAGGCAGAGCTGGGAGCTGAGGCAGAGCTGGGAGCTGAGGCAGATCTGGGAGCTGAGGGATCCCTGAGAGCTGAGGCAGGTCTGGGAGCTGAGGCAGACTCTGCTTGCTATGAAGTGGGGAGATCTTTTCCCTCCTGTGATGCCCATCTATGACTGCACTCGTCCAGTGCCCAGGGCCACTCCACAGCACCAGTGGGATCTTGGCACATCCAGATCCAGAGCCCAGCTCCACTCTGGAAAGCTTTGTGATTAAGTCTGAGCCATGGTATTTCCTTCCCCTTCCCCAGCAGTAACCTCAGGCAGTGGCTGATCAGAACAATGACTTTTATGAAGGCTTCTGTAGACAGATCACTGAGGAGAACAGAAGCTCTGTTATCACCAGAGAATTGCAGCTCTGCGCTCGAGGACGCAGGAACGAGAAAATGACTGTGATTGTACCTTACAGTTCACCTTAGACAAACACGAGGAGCACGAGGGACCCAAGGACACAGCAGGAGACACACGAGTGAGTGACACAAAATCACCAGCCACTTTATTTTCCCTTTCACCTGACCTAAATCTTCCCCTTTTATATCTCTTGCTCTGGTCTCATAAGGAAAATAAATGCTGGATTTCTGGATAGCTTGCACTTGCAAAATGACTATATTTAAGCCTGGAAAAGATTTTGGTCTGACTGAAAAATTTCAAGACATGTTTTGCATTAAAAATAAGACAAAGGCAACCATAAGGTTTTCAGCTTTTCAGAGGCAGAATTCAGTGTCTGTCTAAGGCAGGAAAGGAAGCCTTTCCACCTGCAAACTCTGCAGAACCTGAGGAATCCTTACAGGATTCATTTCAGGGCCATTAACTATGAGGAGCCAATCACTGCAATAAACTAAATCCAAGATAAGCAGCAGACAGAACAATTTGAATAAAGATTCCCAAAATGCAATAAAGCAGCAGCTTCTCTTTTAAGTGAAAGGAAAAGATGATGGGGTGCATGAGTGCTCTGAAGAAGGCTGCAGAAATGAGCATGCCCAGACTTAAAGCTGTCAGTTCAGAGAAAGATAGATTTCCAAATTACTGGAAGATACTCACAAAAGGAGCTTCATCCTTCTCTGTCCCCTCTGTCTCTTGCTGAAGGTGAGAGCTGGGCCTCTCCTGGGCACACAAGTTGAGCTTTGGATGGCATCCAGCAAAAGTCATCTCCCTCCACCAGCCTAAAAAGGGATTGAAGAGAGCCTGGCCTCCCAAACCCAGCTTAGCTTATGAAGTGGAAGCCTATAAAAGCTCCTTCTGGGGATGCTTAATCCAGTCTGACAGGCATCTCACACGCCTGCAGTAATGACAGGATCTCAAGAAATTACATTATTATACAGTGAGGGCTTTATTTTATCAGTTTTTATTAGCCCAGTCTAAGAGCTGGTATCCCCCCAGGGACCTCAATCAATGATCAGGTTCTATTCAGCACCAAAGTGTATTTTTACATAGCTGAGAGTAGGATCCCAATAAACTGTCACACCATTTCTATGTGCTAAGAACATACTGCTGACATTTAAGATAGGTTTATTAATATCTTAATTTTTAAAAACTCCTGTAGCAGTGTGTTTACAGATGCAGAATTCAACCTTTGCTTTAATTATTGATGAACACTGTTGCTACTTTTGTGTCTCATATTTTTGGATGATAGACAGAAGTCAAGCATTAAAACTATTCACTTGAAATTTCCTTTTCCTAATGCTTAATGTTCTTTGTCTGTAGGTATGGAATTACCTGTAGAGCTAATTCCAAAGTAAAACTAATTATAAAATTATTGCTAAATAAATGATTACTTCTTTGTTGCTCATGCATCATATAATTAATACCATGATGTGATCTAACATATTAAGGAAATACGAATTTGCCATCAGCAGGCTGAAGGAAATTTGTTTATTAGTTTACTGTGATTCAATTTATGAGAATGTGCTTCAGTGATCTTTGCAAAAGAACTTTAATTGGAAATGAATATCACAATCTATTTACCACACCACTAAACCCAGTCTGCTACAGTTCATTTAAACTACACCTGCTACTTAATTTTGCAGTAAGAGAAAAACTTGGAGTTAATACAGTAAGGAGCAGTTAGAAAGCAGGCCCAGCACACTGCTATTGCAGTCAGGGCGTTCCTTGTGTGCCCTTGTGGAATTCTGTGAGGAGCTGTGTACAGAATTTACCTCAGCCTGGATTCAGCCACTCTGCACTTTGCTGCTTTCAACATGCAAAGGCTTTGCCTGTGAGACTAAAATCCACACAGAAAAAATATTTCCATACTTGGGATCAGGGATGCTCCTGCCCTAAAGCAAGGGCCAAAAATCCCGAACCAGCCTTTTTCATCTCTGTGGAAAGTTAAAGTGAGGAGAAGCCTCATGTGTTCGAGGAGAGGAGAATCAAGGAAGGAAGGTGTAACACTCTCATGGCCTGATCCCTACATTTAGGCAAGAATCACAGCAGTCCTGAAGGTCTTGGAGTCACTGGAAACTGTGTTAGTTGGAATCTTCTCCCAAGGACACGCAGCCTGTGTGCCCCCTTTGGTGGGCAAGGGGTCCCTCTTAGGTGTGTCAGGGATGAAGGATGACCTGGGGCCGTGTATTGTGATAACGCTGCCAGGGAAAATTCAGGACAGCAGCCCCTCCTGCCAACAGAGAGGGGAAAATACCTTGCCAGGTTCACCTGGCTCAAGGCAGGTGTGAGCCACAGCACCCCGGGGCTCAGCTCAGCAAGAATCCCCCACCTGGGCTAGGAGCGGGAGCTTTTCCCCCCAAATAATCATCACACAAGAAGCCCCCATCCCCCTTTTCCCACTTGTCAGTCGTTTCTCTGCAGCACTTTTATTTACTCTTGATTTAGTGAAGTTCCTCAACAGTGAGCAAGCCAAAAATACATATATATCCTGATGTAATATGTTTATCCTGATTAAAGAACAGGACCCCAGTTTCCTTCACAAAGCCTTTTCCAGTTTAACAGAACAACTAAATAATAGGGTTCTTTTAACATGATTACCCTTTGCGTAATACTTTAGGAGATTCTGAAAAATTGATTCTTTCACAGGTTATATTTGTATCATTATAATTTTTTATTAAAGATGTTTTGTGAGGTCAACTTCTCACCCTGCATTTTGGAAAAATGGAAGGCATTAACTACTGCAGAGTTATCATAGATTTATCACATCAAGAAAAGCTGGTATTGCTCAGCCTCTGTGGGAGCTTTGCCCTCTGGCTAGTCACATTGCCTCTGACATAATTATTTTTTTCCTCTAGAAACACTGATTTGTCAAAATTGAAACTGCTCTCCCAAATGAACAGATTTCAGGTGATTTTCCAGACCTGGAAAAATACTGGAAAAAAATTAGGAATAACTAGAATGTTCCCTCTGATTTCTTTGGGGTGAGAAATCTTAAAGGGAGGTTTGCATAAAACCACTTTTCATTTTGAAATATTTCAGGTCTGTTTCTCAAAAAGTGAACTATAAAATGAAAAAGAGTAGGCTGTAAGGAGATACTCTGAAAATACCAAAAGGTAAATATTTTCACTGGCCACATGATTTTTTTCCCCTGCTCTCTGTGAATGTATGAAGACTGTCAGATCACCTTTTCTCTCAAGAGGGGATACCCTGGCAGTGTCCCAGGCCAGGCTGGACAGGACTTGGAGCAGCCTGGGACAGTGGGAGGTGTCCCTGCCCATGGCAGGGGGTGGCACTAGATGAGTTTTAGGGTCCCTTCCAACCCCAACCACGCTGTGATCCTGTGCTATTCCTACAGGAAGGGGTGGGTGGTTTCCACCTCTGTCCTGGAGCATTTCAGGGCGTGCAGGGAGGGCTGGAGTGCTGCTGGCAGAGCCAGGCACTCGGGAGGGCTGGGATGTGCTGAGCAGGGAGCAGCCCCAGGACGAGGTGTGCCAGGGCTCCCCGTATTGCAGATGAAGGAAAGCCCTTTGCCAAGGCCCATTTCTCCCTGACTTTCTGCATGGGCCTATGAGTTGGACTGTTACATTACTTTTCCTGCTCTTAAATTGTTCCCTGCTGGCTTGTGAAAGTATGATTAATATTCTTCAGAACTCTGTTATTAATTCTTCATTACAGCGTAGTCGCACAAAAGGCAAGGGGAATATTATGTCTGGCTTGTTGCACCTCACCAACCATTTCAATAAATATCTTAAAGAACAGAGGGTGTGCAGAGAATGAAGAGTACCAGGGACTGCTTACATTTTGCACTGCAAAATAGATCACCAATCTGTCTGATTTAATAAAAAAATAGTACAGAGCAGAGTTAAATCATAGAGCTGCATGTTGGAAGTAGAGTATTGTGAATGTGCCTTAATATATTCAGCACTGAGATGGATATGTATTATATATGCTATTTATTTTAGCTACACAAAGGCAAAAAGGTGGCTTTTATATGTTATACTGTTCTAATAACTATGGTGGTTCCAAAACTAAATTATGAACGGCATTAAAAATGAAGTACATCTCAAACATGCAACCTGTACATAAGGAATATCCTATGGGGAGGAAAAGAGCCAAAAGAATTCACCAGTGAATAAATACAGCACAGCATAATTACAAGCTCCTGTGTTTTCCAGCCAGGGTACAATCATACAGTTTACTCAAAAGTCTTCTAATAGCCTCTGGGTACATACTGCATTTAGGAGAAAGCTTTCTGTTGTGAGCTCTCTCCCCTCCCTGCCTGCCCCTCCACACTCTTTAAATGTACTTTTGGGAAAAAGTCTGCACTTGAAAGGGGATGAAGCAGATTCTGGGAGAAATAATTGGTTTTTTTGAAGTTCTAATTTTGACCATTCTCCCTTTCTCAGATCCTCCCCAAGTCTAAATTCCACTGATGCTCATAGCTATTTTTCACTTGACTCTGACTGACCTTGGACCACATATGTTTTTATTAGGTCCAAAATTTATTTATTTATTTATTTATCATCCTTCCCTGGCTATCAAAAGGAGGAACATATTAATAATTAATTTATTCTAAGCTGTTGCCAAACTATGTTTAGTTAAGGCAATTTAGCAAATCAGTCACTTTGAAGAGACTGTACTACTGTGCTAATCCAGTACATGTGATCACATATTTAGTGCCACGTGTGCCCCCTTTCCCCCATTTTCTATCTCCTGCCAACATGGAAAGAGCAGGAATACAAAGGACCAGTTCTGCAAAGTTCTAATTGTTATTCCTGACTTTCAGGGAGGAGTAATTCTGAAGTGATGTGACATTCTGAGCGTAGCTCCATCTGTTAGTGCCAATTAATTAGGGTTTCAGCTAGTCCACCATCAAGCCCAATGAGAGCTGGTCCTGTTAATATTTTCCCTGCAGGTCACAGATACTCACAAACATACTGTCAGTTTTGGGAGATATATAAACATTCATATACAGTACTTTGACTCTTTATTTTGAGACTTCTATGACACAGGAGAAAATCATATTGGAAATCCAGTCAGAAAGATCTTTTATAGAGATTATTGACTTTAAAAGGACCCAAATAGAGTATCTTAAATCCATTTGTCATTGATACAAATGGATTTACGTTTTTCTTGCTTTGATCAATGGGAGTTTGGTAGTTTGTGAGGGAGTTAAGCTTTCCAAAGCTCTCCGGGGGGGGGGAAAGCTGCTACAGGTTGTGTTTGGAAGCATCAACTGGCAAGAATGATAAAATGTGACTGATTTCCTAAAGCATGAAATCAAAGCTTGCTTTGTTCAGAGCATTAGCACATTTTCTTTTGACTGTGTATTTATTATAGAAGGTGCACTTTAAAAAAGGAGAGATAGAATAAAGCTATTGGGATTGAGATCATGGGGATATTGAATCAAACCCAGCTTCACCCAGTTAACCATTTACAGGGGTTTGTATTAAGATACATTTTAAAGCAGTCCTGGCATTGGAAAATAAACTGCCTAGATAAGAATCTGAATGGGCTGAAGAATACTGTTATTTTTTATGAATGCAGGCAGAGAGGCTAATTCCAAGAGCAGGACTGGCCATGGGTAAATCCAGTTGCTCCCCCAACAGAAGTGGCTTACAGAAGATGCACATTCTAATGAGAAGTGCTGCACATGAACACTCCTGAGGTGACAATGAGATGAGAGCTCGCTCTCCAAACCCCCCTCTCTCCCCCAACCCCTCTCTCTCCCTGTGCTCTGGTACTCCATCTAAAAGGTGAGGTACATCTCACCCCACATGGCTTACCTACAGGTTATACTTGGGTTTTTTTAAAAGCAATTTTGGGATGGGATGAGGAACTTTTGGGACGGGGAGGAACTTCCAGATGATTTAGAGTCAGCTGAGATGGAATCTTTCACAGATAGACGAACAAATTGTACGAAGCAAAAAGGACTATTTTGCCTGATTCTCAATTGAAACGTTATTTAGCTATTATTTGCAAACTACTGAATTGTTTAAACATAGTTAAACAACAGAATGTAGTTAGAGAAGCAACTTCTGTTTTACTTTGTAGCACTGACATTCATTTGGTAAATTTTGGAAAAGTCAGACATAAGTTGGAATTGCCTCTTAACATAAAGACACATCTTTAATACTATTCTTTCTTTCAAGATACACAATTCACAGGAGAAATTTCTTTTGTAAGCAATAACCACCAGCTCAGTCTTAAATGACTGATCTTCATACCATAAAATAATCTCTTCACATTTAATGTAACAGCCATTTTCTCTGTTTCTGGCAGAGAAAAATACTGAGGAAATGTAGTTACAGCTGACATGAAAATATAAAAGAGATCCAACAATATAAAATAAGCAATAGAGCTTTGATAAAGGAGTGTGGTGAACGCAACTCAGAAATATTCATTCATCACATAGGTCTGGAGAAGGCTGCAGTGACATTCTGAAACTGCACAGGTTTTGATCTGTCTCTTGCTGCTTCTCTCAGGATATGTGCCAGAGAAGGTTTTCATTGAACTCAAATGAGCACACAGAACAGTGAAAGAGTAAGAAAATGCTGTTTCAAAAATCAAATGTGAACGGATACACAGACTATGAAAGTTTGGATTCATAGTGCATATCCTGGGTCTGAAAAGATGTAACTTAGAGATTCAAAGCAACTCCACTTACATCTCATCTGCAGGAATGTGCTGAATTTGTTACTTTACTCATACTGAGGTAACAATCTTTTACAGAAAGGTCTCTCTTAAATCAAGGAGTCTGCTCCTCAGGTGACAACATGACACCCTGTGCTCCTCCTGAGGGATACAAACACAGATGTCTGGTCCAGATAATCCCCACTATCTGCAGTGCACGGTGAGGAGCACTGGTCATCCTAATATTGACTCTTGGTTAGATGACAGGTGCAGATGACAGATGCATGACAGTGACAGATTCCCAGAACATGCCAAAGGGGAATTAGCATTCTCATGAAATCAAAGTAGCTAAGAGAAAACATTTTCTGCTTGGATTAAACCTTAATATGCCTTTACATCTTAAAGATCTACTGCACATTTATTGCAGTCAAACTCCCCACACAAATAGAGATAAGTTCTGGACGAGAGAACAGCCTCTCCTCCAGCAGGCCAGCCAGAAACCCTTCACCTTTTGGAGTATGGGAACACTACTGCAGAGGATTTCCTGAACTCTGAACTCATTATTTTGCACTGACCATTAGAATTCCCCACTCAGAAACATGTTGGAAAGGATCAGCTCTTGTCCTCATTTTTTTGGGGACAACCTTAAACACTGAAGTTTCCTATAGAATGGCTCATTAGGGATTTCAGAGCAACCCACTGTGCTGAACACAGGGTTCCCTGATCATGATCTTCCTCTCCTGCTTCCAACACATCAGGCCTGAGAAAGATGCCTTTGATCACAGAATGGTTTGGGTAGGAAGGGACTCTAAAGCCCATCTTGTTCCACCCCTTGCCATGGCTCCCAGTATCCCACTTGCTCAAAGCCCTGTCCAACCTGGCCTTGAACACTTCCAGGGATGGAGAGTCCACAGCTTTTCTGGGAAACTGTGCCAGGGCCTCAGCACCCTCAAATGGGGATACACACACAAGTGAAGGAGTATCAATGCTCTTTTCAAAGCTCCTCATGCAACTTCATCTGGAATACTGTAAACTCTAGTTTAACAGCTTAGTTTAAGTGGAAAAGCTGGCAAATTCAAGAATAAGATCTAGGAAATGAAGAGCCTGGAAAATGCAATGTAGCAGATCCAAACCTGGGTCTGAGTGAGGATGAGTCTGATCAGATAATCAAAGCTGCAAGAGAAAAGGTGATGTTTTAAGTGAAAGATCTTTAGTGAAAGTATGAATTGACCAACTATGAATAAGTGTAACCTAGAAAGGACGAGCATTAGACTCATGAAGGCTTTAAGCAGCCTTCCAGTAGAAACAGTGGGGAGCAAAAGGAAAAAAAAAAACAACCAACAAAGAAAACCCTTTTTTTTTTTTAAATGGAGTTTAAAACTTTCTGCTCAAGGAATAAACCCATCTATGATTGCTACCCTAAGAATGACACCACAAAATCTGGGGTTTAGGACATCAGTTGATTTTCAGTGGGAGCCAAGGTAAAACCAGTCCACTTCAACAAACCTCTGAAGAGGAGAGAATGATGGAGCCCAGGAAAGGTCAGCGTGCTCCAAGAGGGTGGGAAGCATTCCAGACTCTTTCACTAGCTGAACCCAGTGATTTTCCAGTCCTTTCAGTGGAATATGAAGCCCTCAGTATGGCATTCAGCTTTTCATTTACACGTGTGTTTTAGGCAGTTTTCAATGACTGAGAATTGCCAGGCTCACCAGGAGTCACTTGCCACCCAACCTTTCCAAAGGTCGCTAAGTTAATGGATCTGACATTTCGAAACGTGTTTTACCCTTTGTACATTCCTGTTAACTTCCACACTCTAGCAACGGGCAAGATTGCTGCAAACTTCCCTCCTTTGGTTAATTTATCAGCAGAAAGACTTAGAAAAACTTGCACTACAAAAAGCATTTAATTTGAGAGAGAGAGCAACGGACACAGACATTATATGCAGAGAAGATGGAAAGGCAAATAGGAAGGGAAAGACATGAAATAGAAATGTTTTGGTAATAAATGGCAGCCTACCTGAATTTGAAGGCAATGAAAAGAAAAAGTAGATTTAAAAAAGATGCAAATAACAATATTTTGAATTGCTAAAGATATTGTTTTCTCTTTGGAATAACTGTTTTATCATACACGTTAAAATGTGTGATTTGCTTCATTAATCACACTCATTTCCCTCACGGAGGTAGGCATATGATCACAACTTGTTTCACAGGACTGAGATAAAAAGGTTGAGCTTTTATTTTCTTTCATTTGAATGTTCAGTCTGATTACTGTGAGAAACATTTCCACCCCAAAAAGTTTAAATGCTTTGTATCTGAATGCACAGGCTGCAATAGCCAGCAGCATCTTTTGCCTATCTGTAGTTGCAATCCCAAATTCCCTTTCTGACTTGAAAAAGAGAGATCAGTGATTTATTACTCTACAGGTTACCAAGAATAAAGGCTCTGATTCTAGATTTCTCAGCTTGGAGAGTGCAATACCAGCTGCAGCATGAGCTAAAAGGGGAAGAAGAGGAGCAAAACCCAAGGCAGACCCACAGAAATGCTTTTACTCAAAACAACATTTACTGATGGAGGGATTAATGAGGACTCAAAAAACCCATTCTGGACAAACTGAATGGAGCCCAACATTAGGGGTTAAAAATCACAGAGAAATTACTTACTGAGTGATCAAAAGAAAGGAATGGTAGGTCATTCTAACAAAGAAATTGAGAAAGGTAAAGTTCAGCAATTCTCCAGCTTAAATGCTTCTCCCTAAGATGCATTAAGTGAAATTCATTTAATATGAAGAAAGCTTCTGAATTTATGGGCAGAATTTGTCTTTGTGCAGCTCCCAAGGAGAAAAGGCAAGTGAGATCGCATTGAATAACAATCAAGAGGAGAGGGGGAACATTTTCAAAAACAAAAGAAGTCAGTGCAGGACTGCCTGGAAAAGGGGGTTATTCTCTCTGCAAAAAAGAACTCTGGATGAACAACAGGCAGAGCTTCAAAATATTTTTCCGTCAATATGTTAGTCAATCCAGCCAGAACTAGATTTACAAAGGCAAATGAGTTCCCTGGTATTTATCATTTGAAAGTATTGCTTGGGTATGAAATTACAGAGCATTCATTAAAATTGTGCTCTTGGGTAGGTGTTTTTCCTGGAAACTAAAAGGAGGCAAGATAAATCTTTAAAATAAAAAGAAAAAAAAAGAAAAAGAAGTTATACTAAAGTAAGAAACAGAAGTCAGATTCACAGCTGGTATAACCTAAAAGGGATTCTTTCTCTTCCCACTGAGGACACACTTGTGTGAAGCAGATGCCCAATGAAAGCAGTGCCCTTCTTTTTCTCACCTATTCATCATTTTTACTTTCCTCCAGTCCTCATTTCATTCCATGGCAAAAATAAGCAGAAGAGAAAGGGAGAAAAGGTACTTGTCTCTCTTGGGTTTTCCCATTGTTCCCTGCCCATCACCCACAAAACCAATGCTACTGGATTTTTCTTGGATTTTGCTTTTTTCCACAAATGATATCCCAGTAGCAAAATCCCCGCTTTCCACATGAAGAATGTTTGTGACAAGCCCCTGGCAGAGCTGCAGCTGGGACCATGGCTCCTGGCTCAGCCCAGGAATTACCTCAGCACAGCAGCCATGGGTCATGGCCCAGCCCTACACTGAGCAGGACCTGCCTGCTGAGGCAAGGGCTCTTTCTTGGTGTGCTCAAAAAATCCTGGCCTGGATCTCCAGCCCTTGTACAACAGTAGCCATGCTTTGGAGTCACACAAATGTCAACCCTCCAGGGAGGAAAATGGCACAGAAAAACAGGACACAGCTTTGCAGCATGAGAAAACTGAAATTCACGTCTCAAAGCCAAGTGACCTCAGCTAATGTTCTTGTTTATTGCTTTAAACGTCTTTCTTGGAAAGGTCAAGCCTGCATGTACCTGATTTCTTTTGTAGCAGCTACAGCATCCCTAGAGTTGTGTGTCTTTAGTACTGCAAAGCAGAGGTAACACCCTCTTTACCATTTGTTTCCAGAAGTCAGATGAGCTCCAAGCTCAAAGGGTGAGCTCTAGAGCTCCTAAACCAAGAGCAAGTGTTCTTATTAACACTGGGTTAAATGGACCTGCATTTTAGTAAACTCCAGCTAAGCCTAATAGTCATTTTACCTTACTACATTTGTTCTTCTCCCTCGGATAATTTGTGTGTGTGCCTGCTTCTCTAAAAGCTCCAGGTATAACACTTTCATTTATGCTAACTTAAATTGCTGCTTAAAGAAACAGGATAGGATTGGACTGTTCACAAATGGGAACAGATTTCTCAAATATCTCCACCCTGTGTGCACTTAGAGCATTTTCCTCATTAAACACCAAGTGTTGCAGCAATATGACATGTTGCTGACATTTTTCTAATGCACTATTGCTTTGGAATACAGCTTTTTATCCCATTGGAGTTCAAGTGGCTGGGTTGCATGTGAATAATTAAAAAAAAGTACCACCAAAACGAATTTACCTATGCTCACTGGGGGAAAAAAAGAATCCTGCAATTTAGCTGGCCAAGAGTGAAGAGAAACATTGCCACCCAAACTCAAGAAAACTCCAAGGCAGTAACAGGATCACAAAAACAACATCAGATCTCATTTGATTACATATGGCCTGGTTTGGGAGAGCTCCATCTGCATCTACAAACATGTAGTGGCACTGACCTGCAGAGTTTTCATCCCTTCTGCACACATGGGAGCTCCTCAGCCCCAAGGAGAGCTCGCTCCCTCTTTCACAGAGTGTTTCTCTGCCCTGTTACGTGATATATCAAGATGAAAGGCAGAAAAACCAGCCTTGGTCCTTCATTCCCTCTCGAAAGCTGCCATGTCCTCTCTACCTTTCTCTGGAATTAAATTTAAGTTCTTAAAATAGCTCAGGAATATCTCCTGTGTAACAACAGAAAACTCTTAAGTCCGTATGCAACATGAACAATACCCAGTAATCCAGAGGTAGAGCAAATAATCCAAGACTCTTAATGTAACAATCTGAAGAGCTTTTCAGAATTCATTTTGGTGAAAAAAATGTTGTTTGTTACCTAGGAATGGCCACATTATTCTAGTTCTTATGATCAGCAATATGAAAAACAGGGTAAAGTGCACAGATGCAGCCATCCAGGGGCACTCCTGCCAGAAAGAGCTGCTTGTGATGATCCAGTCGAATTCCCTGAGCACTGGGATCAGTCCCATCCCTTCCCAGGTCTCTCTTACCGAGGCACACGTCTGATAAAGGGAGGAATGATGGCACAAGCCCAGCAGGGGAGTGTGGAAGGTAATGGATGTTCTCAGAGCAGGCAGTGTCACTAAATGCAGATGATATGCACTCCATGGTACCATTTATGGGCCGTGGGCTGCTCGGAGGCACGCTGGATTTGCTCCTCTCTATGGTCACACACGCATTATCGTTACTGCCGCTTATTTTACAGCCCACAAATAGTGAGCTAAGCCCTTCAGAGGAGTGCAGAGATACAGGCCCTTATCCCAGGAGCTGTGTTAATTTATGGAACACAACCCAGGGCTTAGGAACTCGCCTTGCTCTCCTGCACACTGACCGAGTTCAGCTTTCACTGTTTCTGAACTGGAGAGCTGAAGGGGAATAAGAAAGAATAATTCAGATTGTTACGACGCGAAGGCCTAAGGCAATTAATGCTTCAATCGACAAAGTACTGCGTGCATTTCCCTAACAACCAGAGATATGCTAATTTAGGGAAGGGGAAAAAACCCACAAACACAATGACTTCTAAAATTTGAACCTGAGAAGTTCAGACACAAAAATATTAAAACTTTTAAACGGCACATTTATATGCAGGCATGGCGAGATGTTTGTCTCCTTCATTTGCATGCACACGTCTGGCAGAGACAGGCACAGCCTCCCCACTGAGACCTGGCTCGAGGACACAGCTCACCCTCCCTGGGTCTGGCTCCTCCCCACAGCAGCAGAGGTGTACAGGAATTTCCTGCTGCACCTCGGAGGCCAAATCATCGCTCTGACAAGAGAGTGGCTCCCTGATTCCAGGCAAGAATGATATATAGCTGTAGACTGTTTATCCCTTTCCACAAAGGATTTAACATCATGATCAGGAGATCTCCCTGGAGAACTGCAGGAAGCATCACATTCACTAGCCCCTGTTACTGGCTTTAAGTAGCTGTGTACCCTTGTCCTAGGTCAGCAAGTATGTCTGAGTAAGCATAGCTTGTTTTTTTACCAGGGAGTAAATCTAGTTATTGTGCATCTGATCCAGGAAGGACTTCCCACACCTGCAACTGGTTGGCAGCCAGAGTAGCTACACATTTACTACTCCCTCTAGGAATGAATACACTGGCAGAGCACTAAGTTAACTGCTGTCTCTGGTTACCTGGGAATGCTCAATCCCAGTTTCTGCTCCCGGAGGCTCTGAAGCTGCACACAGAACCAGGCTCCCATGCACAGTGGCCCCAAGCACAGGCTGTCAGTGCTGGCAGAACACAGCTAGTCCAGATATTCATATTTCCAGATTTATTGTGCATCACACACATACCTGCAAGGCTGCAACATGAGAGCAGCACTCAGAGTCACAAGGCTGAGAGTATTACCTTGACAGAGAGTCTTTTCTCATTTGTTCAGCAGACACAGCCTTTGTAGTGCCACGAGGGAGCTTCTGAGGGGCTCTACGATGCTACCCCCAAATGACATGTGATCCAAACCCTGTCACTTCACTGCTCAGTGTCACCAATGGGGCAACTGTCCAGCCAAACACAGAAATCAGCACAACAGGACACGGGGACTCAGTGCATGGCAGAGAAATGCAGACAACGTGACAGCTCGGAGGGGGTTTGCTCCTGCAGACAGCTTGTACTATTACATTATAATTCTCTTTAGCCTGACAGAGCAGACAGAGCTGCCTCGACTGGCCTGAATTTCCCAGTGTCCTCTGTAACATCATGGGAGCTCATCAGCTCCCCACACAAACATCTTTGATCCTCCTCCCTTGCAGTCTGCACACGTGGCACAGCAATCCTCAATTACTTTGTGAAACACCACATTGTCTTTTTCATCTTTCTCCTGGACCTACCTATTCCAAAATTACTGCAAGAAAATTATTAATAATAGCATTTGCAATATCAGAGGGAAAAAACCTGATATATTTGCATATTTTTTTTTTCATACAGACAGATATTGAACAGCTGCTTTTCTGAAGAAACAGCAGGAACACAACAAGATTTAATTCACTTGGAGTGTAGAGCTGCCTGCAATAATCACAAAATAAAGACCTGCCAATGGAGAAATCATTTAAGGCATCTTGAAGAAACATAAAACATAAGACACTAACAACAATATCCTGCACATATGGTTTTCTTGAGTTTTATTCCTGTGCACAGGTTATAGATGGCTTTTCAAAATTAAAAGCAATAACAGAGCTTCTCAATAAATCACAATACAGAAGTTGCTGGTGAACACATTATGTCAAAATCTGTCTTGATTCCAGCAAATAACTTCTCCTAGAAGTTCTTACACTGAGCCTCTCTCTTCTGGATATATATATACATATATATATACACACACACACACACACACACACACACTTTCTATACTATATCCCAGTGGTATATATTAAATTGTACTTCTTCCACTCCCATAAATCACATGCCTCCTGTTTATGCTTATATGAATCCTGGGGCTTACACAAGTTCTTGGGAAGAGAGAAGAGGCCCGTGTGGATCCCAGCAGCAGAATGCCAATTCTGACTGCAGCCTGTGACACAAACACCACCTGGCTGTTCCTGGGGCAGGGATGCAGCAATTTGCTGCTCTTCAGAAGATGTTTTCAGCGCTTACACTGGACTTTGTTTTGCATCTTTGTTTTTCAACCTGCAGGAAATTAAAACTTCATCCCTTTCTTGTCAGCTCTCCTCTGAGTCAACACAAATTCAAGGTTTGGATTTCTTAAACTGTGTCATTCCGCCTGAAAACCTGGTTGACAGTGACCCTAACAAGAAAAATGTACTTTCCACCATGCAGTGCCACGTTTCTCTTTTTATTAATCACTTCTTGATCTTAATAATACAAAAAGTAGTGTCAGAACAGCTGACAACTTCCACAGCTTTGGCATGGATGTTACTCAGATGATGAAAGGCCTGTCCACTGGCAACACCTGAAAGGTTCAATATTTTGTATTTCCACAAATCCTGCAGACTTTGTGAAAAACCCAGTGTCCACAGTGTAACCAGAATTCCTGCTAAACCTCACAGATTCTTCCGATTCCTCTCTTTCAGGGACTGCAATTTTCAGAAGCTGTCACATGTGTTTCAAAGTTTGGCAGAGAATAAACTGGCCTGAATGCTTCTTTTGCTATTTTAATTAAAGTCGAGCTTCCATCTGCTTACATTTTCTTTAAAAATGTATAAAACTATGAATTAAATATATGCATTATTACTCATCAATTTGTTTATCCCTGAACTGATTTTATCTATATACACAGGTTAAATATTCATGTGCTCCTTCTCCATTTCAGTCTATCATAACTCTTTGTTCCCTATTCTCCTGCACTGGTCTTTCAACGTGCACTGTAGAAGTTGAAGATCATTTAGGTAAAAGCATCCTTAGGGACCTCTGCCTAAAATTTCCAAATTAAGTGGTTTTTTCCTATATTAGTAGTGGAGAGCTGTCCATATGCTTACGTTAAGCCTGACAGATCTTTGATTACCCCTTAGCTTGTAGTTATGCAGCTCTAATGCAGTTTAGATACATTCCATAGTTGTTAATGGCTCAGCACACTGAGACCTTGAAGAATAACAACCAAGGTTATTTAGTAATGTAACACAGTAAAATAAAATAGACTTCGCCATGTGTGCAAAAGTAGTAAATGCTTTGCTGATTTTAAGGCATATGTTTCTTTGAAGTTCTCAGAACATAAATGATTTAACTGCTACAAACACAAAATCACAAGCCAAATTCACTGCAAACTTTGCAAGCTGTGATAAATAGGTGAGGGCATAAATTGCTGGCAATTAGGAGTTTACTGAAGAGAGTATTCAGGGGAATTGCGCTGATTCTGAGAGATAAAATGCAAATCTCAGGTGCCTACAGGCACAGGGCACTGCACCTGAGCCTGGGCTGAAGCATGGCAGCAGCAAGAGCTGTCCAACACAGAGTGCTGGAGCACAGCAGGAGCCTGGACACGCCGATGTTCTCAGCAGCTGGGCTCGTGTGGCACCTCTGAGCTCCTCCCACGCTGCATTCGTGAAACAAAACCGCAAGGCAGCGCTGATTGCACCAGTTCTGCTCCCAGCTGCACACCTGGGGCTCTGGCAAACTGGGGCTGGCAGCTGGTGCTGGGAGTCCTTCACTCAGGGAGTATTCCCACTGCCACCATGTGTCCTGAGTCTTTGTGACACTGCAGGGTGACGGTGGTTACCCTAAGGAACGCCTAGCACTGCAAGGAGTGCCAGGCCACAGCTGAGTGAGTGTTGGCAGGAGATCGTTTCAGCTCCTGAGATGAACATGGCCCAGTGAGGATGTTCAGGGATGGGCATGGACCAAAATGTTCCCTGACTCAGGAAACCTCCATCCACTGAGTTACTTCTCTACCAATGTATTCAAATTTTAACAAATCCTTGTGGAGTAGTCCAAGCTGTGGCCAAGGGCTGGGGGCTTTGGAGAGGTGCCTCTGCCAGGATTACAGCGCCACTTCTGTAGGGGCAGGCTGGAACTGAAGGGTGATGACCTACAAGCCAAAGGGAATCACAGAATCCCACAATCATTAGGGCTGGAAGGAACCCCTGGAAATCATCTAGTCCAATCCCAAGTCCAAAACAGGAGGGAAGGAGCACCACTGAAGGTCTACAGTGCATAAGACAGGAATCCTACACAGACTCAGTGGAGCCAACACACAAATGGAACACAGTAGCTGTCCCAGCCGTGGCGGGCAGGAATGCCAACTCCTTACCCTGCCAGCCCTGTTAGCAGTCCTGGTTTCAGGACAGGCACACTCCAAATCCCAAACTGCAGTGCAAGTGGCAGATGAACTTCCTTACAGAGCCACACAATCTCCTGGGTTTGGAGCGACACACAAGGATCACTGAGTCCAACCCCTGGCCCTGCTCAGACACTCCAGGAGTCACACCCTGTGCCTGAGACTGTTGTCCAAAAGCTCCTGGAGCTCTGGCAGCCTTGGGGTTGTGACCTTTCCCTATTCAGTGCCCAACCACTCTCTGGATATTTCCTAATATCCAACCTAAACCTTCCCTGACACATCCTCAGGCCATTCCCTCAGTGGTCACTGATGCCCACAGTGCAGAGATCAGTGTCTGCCCCTCCTCTTGCCCTCATTAGGAAGCTGTAACTGCGATGAGTCTCCCCTTAGTCTCCTCCAGCTGAACAAACCAAGCGCTCTCAGCCATTCCTCACATGGCTTCCCCTCAAAGCCCTTCACCATTCTCATGGCCTCCTTTGGATGCTCTCTGACAGCTTAATTATCTTTCTTATTCTGCAGTGACCAAAACTGCACACTATACTGGAGGTGAGGCCAGCCCAGGGCAGAGCAGGACACTGAGCTGGCCACAAAGCATCCTAGAAGTTTCCTTTAGCAAGATCTAAGCCATGAGAAGCCTTTTTCTTTCCGTTCCAAGTACGTGGTTGATAAGCCAGGACTGCACATAGCATCCAGTTGTTGGTGTTCATGACTGCTTGAGCCTCTGTGCTGTGCATGCAACACCCTCTGCCCTCAGATCAAGGGGGGTTCTCTGGCCACTGGCAGGGGGAATAATTTTGTTGGGATTCAGTCTATAGCTAAAATAAGCTGTAACACAAGCCAGGCTCAAGGGAAATCCATTCAATGAGCAGCTTGAACAAATCTGTGTTCAATTAATGTAGCTTTTCAAACACTGTGACAGTGTTTGTGCTCTGAGAAGATGGTTAAGACATTGCTGCCACCAATCATTAGGGCTGTTCTCCTTCCTCTTGGGAAGCAGTGTCAGTCCAGGAAGGGAGTGCAATTAGCAGTAACAAGAGAGTATGTGGGGGAGTGCAGAATAAAAGGCAAAACTGAAATGGCTGTTGAGGCATTCCTTCGGAGAAAAGGAACTTATGAAGAGAGGATGAGGACACAAAGGTGAAGGATGGAAAAAGGAAGAAAAAATGAGATCTTCAGAAAGGAGAGAAGGTAGAGAAGGGAAAAGAAACAGGAAAAAAATATGGAGGGAAATCAAACAGAACCTGGAACTTGAAGAAGGAAAAACATTATACTTAGATCTATGGTGTTAATGTTGTCTTGTTTTAGGTAATTTGTATCTCCTGTTGTCCTGCCCTCTATAACAGCTGCCCACCTATTCCATTCAGTCAGCACAGAGGAGAAATACCACCAAGCACAGAATGGATATTACTGAACAGCCCTTTTCTGCCAGATATAATGTCCAGGCCTGAACTCTGCCCCATTTTCCTCATTTCACTACTCACGCTCTCTGTCCTGTCCCCAGACACTTGTTTTCACAAAACCTTAGGGAGTTTGCCCTCAAAGTGTGCTGCCCCTCCCTCTGCTTTAGCTGCAATTAGCAAACAGGTTCCAGGTTATTAAAGGAGGAGTGACAAACACACAGAGGGCCTGACAGATGGACTAATTATATAAACCTTATTTCCTTAGGCATTCAGGCTGAAAAGAGGACAAATCATGAGCAACACGAATCATGCTGGGAGTAAAGGGAAAGTGTGTGGGTAGGTGGCTGAAGGGATGTGGGAGCGAGGGAATACGAGAGGAAAGAAATTGCTGTAAGGGAGTTGAAAGGGATGGGAATGAACAAACAGAAAGTGGTGATGTTACTGGAAAGGGGTCTGGAGCTACGTGTCAGGAAAGGCAGCTGGTCTTGAAAGGAGAGCCTCTTACCTGGAGCTGTAAAGATGCTCTGTAACAACAGGAGAGCCCTAGGAGAAAGAGTTTGCTGGGAATGTGATCCAGGAAGTGATAAAGGGAGCACAAGAAGCTGGAGGATGAGGTAAAGGACAGAGAAGCTGTAAATAACTGTTGAAGTCTCCAAGGGATGAAGAAAAAAATGAAGAATAGAATAGATCTCTCATTTGTGCAAAGTAAGATTCACCAAATTTGATGTTGCTATGGTGATTTAGACCACCTGAGGACCTAGGTTCAACTGTTTAAGGCAATGCATATAATTATTCTTTTTATTTTCACAAATAGTTACTTTCAGCCTCTTACTTATATATAATGTGTTTTTTAATTCAGAATTCTGCCACAGTTCAACAGCTGGCTGATGTACTTGCATTACCAAAAGTAGTAGCAGCCTTCACTGAAAAGGTGTGAGTAAGAAGTGTGTTATGAAACAAAGGCCCTTTACAACTTAAATGGTATCTGAAAAAAATGTGGGTAATTTATGAGGTAAGTAAAAAAGAGAAGTAAAATCCAGTCTTTAGAAGATCAGTTTCATTTGGAAATTAAAGAAAGGACAGTAACAAGGGATAGTGCTCCAAGGGTGATGGAGAGCTACGTTATCCTGTGTAGACAGCAGGGATCCAAGAATCCAGCATTACTAGAAACTTCTCCTACAACTTCTGATAAGTTATTTAAACCCCTATACTTCTGTTTCACAACTTGGATAATTGCTGGAACTAAACTTACCCAAAGGATGCATTTTGAGACTTCAGTAATAATTCCTAAGTGCTTTGAAAAGCGCTACATCATGTAAGTGAAGACTGTCATTATTAAAATTGCGCTTCAGAAATCATCACTAACAAGGGTTTGTTCTTCGGCTGTTCTACACCAAAGACATTGTTAGCTTGCAAATCACAAAGCTCTCAGCGACACAGGAGAGCAGCAGTGGCAGAGCTGTGCTGCAAGGGGAGGGTAGGGACACCCACCATGAGGGCAGGGGGCCATTGCTGGGCTGAGCTGGAACAGGGTGTGTTGCTGGGCAGGGGCAGTGTGGCCATGCTGAGGTGTCACGGCCTTGGTGCCCCTTCTGGGACCTCACAGCCACAGTTACTCTGCTCTCAGGTGGTATTTATAGAAGAGGAATTTCTATGAGTTTGGAGTTCTGGGACACCTTCCTTTGCATGGATGTTGGTTTGGTACAGCCATGGCTTTGTGTGGTTGAACACATGTGATGTGATGTTCACGTGATTGAGAAAACCCGCCAAGATGCATTTCAGAAGGCAGCCTGAGACAACACAGAGAGGGAGCTTTATTTAGGAACAATGAGGAGCGCATGTAAAATTTAGCAGAAGCATTATGTGAAAGCCTGCCTCCATCCTACTTTGTGGAGAAAGTAATTAAGCTAAGGCTATTAAAATAGGTGCTATTCTCTTAGAGAACACAGTTTGTTTCCTGCAAACTCTAATACTCTGAAATCCTAGGAAAGCTGCTTGTGAGTTGGAACAGCTCTACACAAGTTGTTACCTCTCTCTAACATGCTTGTCCCACATGCAGGACAAATGTTCCTGTAACCTGTTATCAGCTTTGTGTAAACACTGAGGTGACTGATTGTGTAACACGAGATTACTCCATGCCACGAGTGCCTGCTAATGTGAAAAGCTTGTTAGCTGTCTAGTTGTCTGGCAATGCTTAACCAGCTTTGTCTACCAACTCAGACAGAAAAAGCATCACCTTTCCGAAAAAAATTTGAGAAGAGGCAGTGTCTTCTGCAATAGATAAATAATGATTGTCATTCAAGATTTTATTTAAAAACATGGTATTTTGAAGCATACGAAGCATCTTATGCGAAGGTTAAACTTTGAACTTAGCTTCATACTCAGGTAGGGCAAAAGGAGTATTTTGGAAAATAATAATGAAAACTTTTAAAATCTTCCCTCTAGTCTGCAAGTTTCATCAAAAGGACAGATGCAACTAAGCCTGAGTTGTATTTGTAGGGCATGTTTTAGGTATGCATGAACTGAAAAGCTCCCCAAGACACGACAGTGCTGAGCCAGCTGAAGGGCGAAAGTTGATTTTGAATCCAGATGTAGTTAAAAATCCAAATTTTCTCACTTTCTATGAAAGGTGTTATGAGCATCCTCCAGCTCAAAGCTGAAGTTGCTGGTTCAGCACTCTGTCTGCAGTGCAGGTACGTGCCAAACCTTCACAGCCAGTGTGTCCCCTGAGGGAGATGTATTGCTCAGCCTAAGAACCAGTGCCTGAGAACCACATATTCCTGCAGACAGGATGGTTGTATCCTAGATTTACCTGTTCCAGGACAGCTTTTTGGAGCAAATGACAAATGCTTGCCCTGTGTTCATACATCTATTCTAAATTTACTCCAATTGGTCACAATGGAAGCACATAAATTGCTTTGTTTAACCGTGATGCATCGAACACAGCCAGGATCCAAAGCCACTTTGGTGTTGTTTTACAAACTACTTATTTACCTGTGGTATAGATAAAAATGGGACACTCTACAGGCACTCACTGCTGCTAGTGGGGTACTTTATCCCCTTCAGGAAAACACCTACTGACAAAGGTGAAACCAGCTACAGAGGAGATACAGAAGGACTCTAAACACAATGACTGGAATTAGGTCGAAATTTTACTTTCATAGAATCATAGAGCATCTTGAGTTGGAAGATACCTACAAGGATCGTGGACTCCAACCCCTGGCCCTGCATAGGCACCCCAACAATCCCAATCTGTGCCTGAGAGCATTGTCCAAACATTCCTGGAGCTCTGGCAGCCTCGGGGCCATGACCATTCACTGGGGAGCCTGTAATTCAAGACCTGGAATGCTTCCTGTCTCAAACAAGCCAGCACCCATCCCTCATCACTGCTTGTTTTTGGCATTGATGTCCCCTACAAAGCCAAAAAGATCATGCACTTGTGCACCAGAGATTATCTGAATCCTCTATTTGTCTGTGCAGAGACAAGTCTTGAGAGTTGGTTGGGAGAAACAAAACAGAAGCTGTTTTCAGGGTGTATTTCAGATAAAATACATCAGTGTTCAGCAACTTAGAACAGCTCCTGGCCTCAGCCTGGGCCACAGAGTCACTGATGAGGCTGTGCCCTGGTCTAATGGTGGCTGGGCTCTGTGCCTGCTGTGTCACTCCAGTGGCTCCATGCCTCCCTTTAAACCTCCTCCCACCCCCCTGTCCCTTCCCTCAGCCTTGCCAGGCACTGCACAGCACACCAGGGCATCAGCACTGCTTGAACCCTTCTAAGGAAGGTGCATAAATACTTGGCAGGTTTGGCCAGGTTTGCTCCCCCATAGTGCCCCTTCGCAGAAGCTCTCAGGATTTAGTAAGACACCTTTAAAGCTAGAAAGTTAAGTTTAAAACAAAAAGCGTTCATTGTGTTCTGGGAAAAACAAGGCATACAAAATTCACCACAATCAATCCAAACTTATTCCTGTTAAAATCTAACCTTGTCTCACAGCTTTGTTTTGTTATTTTTGTCAGATCTCCAGATTCGTCTTGCAATAATGTGCTCTCTCCCCAGAGAGCGAGCCAGCGCCTTTCATCAGCAACAGCCTTCCAGAAGTTCCACTTAGCTCACAAAGCAAACACAATGTTTGGCATAATATTTCAGAAAGGTCATACTGTGCTTCCTAACTTAATGGCCATTTATATTGCTTTACAACATTCAGATTCACACTCTGCTATCAAGTGGAGCCATGCCATCTAAAAATAAACTCTTAAAAGCTAAATAAAAAAGGAATGCCCTAGATACCTGGGTTTGGAAATGCTTTCTGCTTATCTGAAGACAAGTTCTGATGCCCTTCTTGAGTCCTTTAACTCCAGGGCAGGTCCACTGAAAATAGCAGGATTGATGCTGAGGCTGTTACTCACAGGTAGTGCCACAGGTTCCAAAATACCCAAAATCACCCTCACATAATCACCGGCAGAGCATCTACATACAAATCTTGAACTGAGTTTTTATTTTCACAGCTCCCCACTGGAAGAAAGAATGGATATCAATGCCACAGGACAGTGATGCACAGAGAAATCCAAAGCACGCCTACGCCATGTGCCACATCCCAGAGCTGCACTGCACAGACAGGAACTGGTGCCAATCCACACGTCTGGAAACCAGACCACTTCCAGTTAAAGCACTGACATTTCCCACCAGGTGTTTACCTCACCTGCAGTATTTGCAGTGACTCCCTATCCTTTGGGAGGGAATCACTCCAAATGCCACTGACCCAATGTTTGCTTTTCCTAATTTGTGTCGCTCATACGTATTTCACTTTACCGCCTTTCAAGCGCCGCCAAATCTTTGAAAATTGCAGTGTGCCAAAATTGTAGGCAATCCACACTGACAATTTCACAGGTCTGGGAGTCCTCCCTTGTTCATTTGTTTCCACTTATTCAAACTACAGGTTTTCACTCACTTGCATATGAAGATAAAGCAATCCAATTATTTTCAAATATGCACATTCACCATTAGGCTTTCCAGGGGATGTAAAAAACCCCCTCTATTTTATGAAGAAGTATGATATAAAGCTGTGAATTGGCACATCAATATCACAGTAGATCAGAAAAGGCTACTCAAAATGAAATAGCATAATTTTTACTCTTTTTATATTACTTTTACATAGCTATGCTATGTAATTGTCTGTTATCTTAAAAATCTCCATTTCCTACCAAAAGATGAACAAGGTTAGATAATTGCAAGTGTTATTGTGAGTCCATATTGTAATTAGCAAGGCCCAAATTTATTCTGCCATGCAGTTACTTCTGTATTTCCTATCCTATAAAGCCTGAATTTTGGTTTTGCTGATATCACAATGGATTCTTTATGAAATCTGTCTTAAATTTAACGTGTTTTACACTAATTTCAAGTCTCCATTTTCCCCCTACCATAATTACGGAACAGTGATTAAGGAATACATACAAAAGGCTATGAGAACATTTATCCTAAATCCAGAAGCAACAGGAGCCATGTGGAATTTTTCTGCAGAAGGTGCACTCATGACCATGAGGCAGATATCAGTCAGCTCCACTCAGCATTTTTCCCTGTGCATCACTGTTCAGACTTCCTTAATTTCTGACTCTTTCATCTCCCCTAAAAACACAGTGATAGCCAAATATGCCAGGGGACTTTTCACTGATTTCCAAGGCCTTTCCCAGGTGGTGGCTTCTTCCTCACACTACATCAAGAGCCATTCCACTAACCTGGTCTGCACAGCACAGAGGGTGGAAGACAAAACTGGAACTATTTCTCCTCCTTCCTCTGAACAGCGGTGGTAAAAACCACAGCAAATTTCTCCAAGAGTTGTTTTTCCAGAGAGAAAAGTGACAGCAGGTGCCCCACCACTGGCTGGGCAGTGACTGGGTGATGCCCTACTCAAAACATGGACTCTTTGCCCTGAGACAGAACAAATATTTTCAAATAAGATAACCTTTTCCATGCTATGAATAAGAGGCAAACACTGCAATATTCCCAAGTTAGCTGCACAAATCAGGGAAGTAACAGTTGTGCTAAATTATTTCATGCCATAAATTCTCTCCTTTGGGCACAAACTACTTTCAATATTTACGATTTAAATAACTAGATCATATTCCTCCATGAACAGCGAGAATAAACTAGAAATCAGATGCATGGGCATCCCCTGTCACATTTTTGCAGATCCATAATGAAACATTTGAGAAGCTGTATTTGCTGCCTCTGATCACAGTTGTTCTGTTCATTAGTGACACATTCCCAATTAAACTCTCAGCCACACTGCCAGTTAAATCTACTTACTTGTGTTTGGAAGCTAATTAATAGCAAATTAACGTTCTGAATTCCATGCATATTTCTCATCCATACATTAAATTTATCTCATGGCTGGCATTTCAGAGGAATATTTTGTGAAATTATTTTCATCTAAAAAAGGAAGCTACTAAAATGGTCTTTGTTCTTCGTTTTGTGGTGGCACTGAAAGACATCCTTCAGGATATATTCCCAAATATTTTCAAGGAACACTTCTTCCCTCCTCATATTCGTAGTAGCTGTCTATGCTGCACTAGCATTAATAGAAGTGTTGTAAAAAACTGGAAAAATAACTTCTTCAAGCTCCTAATTCATTTCACCCTTTCCTGTTCCCATTCCTGCACCTGTGTTTCTCCTTTCTACCTCTCAGGCTACCAGATGTGATAAAAAGAAACCAAATGAAATAATATATGCATCAAATAAATAGCTGTTCCTAAGACAGATATTTTGTTTGTCCTATTAAAACATTTACATGGTAAAAATTAATTAAAACAATTACTCGACATGCAAGAGTAAAAAGAAGTTGCAAAACAGCTTCAGAAAAACAAAAAAGGGTCATAATTATGTGTCAGGCTTTCATGCTAATTAACTGATGGACCCTTTGTTCACTAAGCTTTCTGCTGGCCAGTATTTTTCCAAATTTTTCACAGAGACTTAGCCAGTTCCTTTGCCATGTAATATGATGAAATATGTAATATTTCCAGGTCCAGACTGAGTCCAGGCTCCAGCCAGCTGAGGGTTGCTGAGATATCTCATGCAGGAGCACGCAGTGAATCACTTTGGGGAGAGGAAATCCTGCAGCATGGACAAGTTAAAGGTGCCATTTTCTTTGCCCAGGAGAAGTAAGGACCATGCAAGAATCAGCTGCTGGAAACAGGGAGAATCCAAATTTGGGGCCTGGTGAAACTACAGTGGTGAAGGGTACCTTCTTGACTCAGTGCTGAATTGCACATGGGTGCAGTGATTGGCCTACAGACCCAAACCTTAGACAGCAGAGCAGCCTAATTAGGTTGATTAGTGCTGAGACTTCCTCAGGGACAGAGCCTAAGTTTACACAGTCACTTCTGTGGCAGCAGCACACAAGGAAGGAGGACTGCCATCCTCCAGATCAAACCAGTGCAGCTGCAGGGCTCTGGGAGCATTCCCCTCCTCGTGCAGCTCAATGGGATCAGGAGTCAACAGCCCAAACCTGCCTCACTGAACCTCCAGGGCCACAGACTTCAGAGGAGTTGGGAGAGACACGAGACCTCCAGTGACCACAACATCAGATTCAAGATTGCAAATTGCTTGTTCAGGAGCCCATGATGATTTCAGAAGTCAGCAGGAAGAACAAGGAGCCACTAGAAATGGAACATAATCAATCCTTTTTGATAACAGCTATTTTAAAGAACGGTTGAGGTCAGCTGTGAAATATAACTGCAATTGTACAGTTGAGCCTGTAAAATTACCCTTTGCTGATACAGCTATGGCAGCTTACACTGAGCAGTCTGTGCCACAGAGCTTATGGAAACATTACATTTGCTTAAAATTCCACTCTGTTTCCAGAGGATGACACTCAGAAGGATGTCTGGAGGGAGTGTCTATATGTACTGCACGCTTCTGAGTCACCAGGCAGCTCTGTGATATAATTGTCTATGGAACTCTAATGGTGACCTGCTGAATAGAGGCTAGAACCAGACAGGAACCATTAAATTACTAACAATTCTGAAATAAAACATGTTTGAAGTGGGTTTGTGGCAACCGGATCCTTTAGGAATGCTCCCCTGCATGTTATCATGTCAAAAGACATGACAAATAAAGAGATCACAAGTCTCTGAAAAAAGAGGTTACAAATCTCTGTAGTTTCTTCAACTATCACTTTAAAATAATGCTTCATCTGACCTTCCAACTATATTGAAATTAATTAAAACTCATTTATCATTATAAGTTCTCTGAAGTACTTGGGGATTCGAAGTCAGTTTTTCCTGCTCTATCAAATATCCCCGTTTCCTAAGTGGGTAGGATGTGACCTATAAATTACCATGATGAATAACTTTGTGAGTAAGAACGTGGGTCAGTTTTTCATTAAAATTAAAAGGTCCTCATTCTCTGTTGTCAGCTTCTCAAGTGCTGCTGCAAAGGGAAACAAAGAGCTGTCAAACAGAGTGATGATATTTTACACCCAGTTTGCCCTGCTGTAAGGAACACGTCATGTTACAGGACACTGCGTAGGCACAACCATTACACTCTGATTTCAAGGACAGCAAGTAAATTCTCATCTGTTCATGGAGAAGAAATTTCTTGCTGGTTGAAACTTGCTTCCATGGACACACGGGGTCAATGTACCACTTAATTCATATATAAATCTTCTGAAGATGAACAAATTTCAAGTAGCACAATATTGTATCATTTCTGCCAGTCTGAAGGAAAACCAGCATTACTGGAAAATCCTTCTCCTTATCCAAGGGTTTTGAAAGTCAGAGGAATGTGAGCAGGCTGTCAAGTTATGGAGACTGCAAGCAAAAGACAGATTTTAGGGTATTTTTTAAAATGCAGCAATGAAGCCTCCTGGCATTACTGTGCATTTTACACAGACAGAAACTACCAAGAGTAAAAGATGCAGCTGAGAATCCTTAAAGAAACAGTTGAAGGTACCCTGAAAACAAGATCAAAAGCAGCTTGTATACTCTCAGGACACAAGTTTACAACTACAAATTGTAACTTTTCAGGATGAGGACAGTTGTTCACAAGTGAAGCGCTGGTGGATGCCATGCAGAAGAAGGGAAAGTGCTTACAAAGCAAAAATCAAGTGCCCCAAGGAGCCTGCATGGAGAACAGAAATATATTTGTCTAAAATATGCTCATGGGCATTTGTAAGAACCATGAAGCAGTGAAGCTCAACTGGAGACATGGTAATTTTCCATTTGTAGTGGCAGCTCTCTGGTTTGCACGTGCCCTGGCTCCTGGAGAGCAGGAGGCACTGGAGGGAGCTCTGTCCTGCCAAGGGGTTGCTTTAATGCTCAGAGCCTGAAAGGTGCTGCGAGGTACAGCAGGGCTCTTCTCTCACTGTCCCTGTCATAGACAGGAGGCATCTCCAGCCAAGCTGCCTCTTCTCCAAAGCAGTCAGATTCCACGTGAGAAGGGAATGGATCTGACAGGGCTGACATTTTCCAGCTAAGCCAGTTTTCTGATGAGAAAGGAAGGGGAGGATTGACAGAGGAACAGCAAACTCTTGGCCTAGAAAGAGAGTTGTCACCTACACAATGTCTCCCAAACTCTGTAAGGCCAGGAGGGAACCACAGGTGAGGCTCTGCAGCTCAGCTCTCCAGTTGTTTCTGCCAGCAGATGCTTATTGAATGTGGTGGTTTATTTACTGATTTATAACAGTGCCCTTCACAGAGATTTGCAGGATTATATAAAGCAGAACAAAGAAATGCTCCAAGTGTCTCGTCTCAAGTGAGTAGATAGAAGGAATTTTTAATGTTTGACCTTAAACATATTGAAAGCATAATATGGTTTCATCTGTTTTCTCAAATGAGCAAAACATCTATTCAAAGAAACTGCAGAGAACATAAACAGAACATGAAGTGAATTACCTGACCTGAAAAATAAGGCTTTGGGCAAAGATGTGTACATTAATCAGCACACAAAGATAAGGAATGAGCCAAAAAATGAGGGGTTTTCACTAGAAATAATGAAAATTTGCTTCTAATCTCACTTTTGTGTTAAAAGGGAGTAAAGGAAGTTTCCTGAATAAAGATGTGAGAAACATGGATGGCAGAGAAATATATTACATATGGTACTGAACTCTGAACAAGTCAAAATAGGTAATGAACAACACAGAAACATAATATAGGCATACTGGAAATAATAAAAAATATCACACCTAGGATCATATTGAATCATAACTTACACAAAGCACACTGTGACAAAAATCAGAATCAGATATGTGAAGGCAAAAAAAGTGAATCGGTTTCTTGTGAGTTGAAGTCATGCAGCTTTGAAGAGTAAATGATTACTTAGAAGCACCTTATAATGATTTCATGCTCTCCCTGAAAACATGGGTTGGTTCAGCCCCACAGCAGCCACAAGGGCGAGTTCAGAGCAGCTTTGACACTGCAGAGGGTTCCCACATTTCCACAGGCGTGCTCCCCGTGCCAAAGGTGAGATCCAGCTGCCCAAGCCACACCCACTTGTTCTGCAGACCCTCACAAGGTCCAAGGTGGCACAAAGTCCCCATCCCCAGAGGAGAGGAACTGGTGTTACTGGTGGGAACACGAGCTTTGGGGAGGCTGTAGAGAAGGGGAGGTGTGTGCAGACTCTGATTTAGTGAAGATGCCTGAGGTGTTCCCTGGAGATGAAGCTGGTTAAAAGTTTTATCCCCAGGGCAGCCCAGGGGATCCATCCTGATCTGTAGGAAGTCACAGCTTGGCAGTGCCAGCAGCTCAGCAAACAAACACAAGTGAACAAAGTCTTGTCTCTTCTATCCTTTAAAGAAAAAAGAGAAGAGCCTCCCTCCTCAAGGACAGGCATGAGCCCCCCAGCACATGAATTTCAGCTCTGTGGATTTCAGTGACCTGAAATACAAGTTCTCAGAGACACAATGTGACTCTTTTGAACCTACATGCTCCATCTTACTACAAAGATATGTTTTTAAAGAAAGGATTTTATAGTGAGCACCAAAGCATAATAATGATTATTCTCCTGATTGCCAGCAAGTGCCCTGAACAGCTCTTACTCCACAGACAGTGACATTCTCTTGCTAAAGTGAAAACACAGTGGCATTTCAAGTTAAAAAAACCAATGTTCATTGAAATAGAAAAAGCAGTAGCTGGCACTGAGAGTAACAAATGAGAAGGTCAGCTGAACAGACACAAACAGTACAGAACATAGTTGCAACATACCCTGTGCAGGATTCATTCCAGCAGTATTGATAAAGCTTACATTAGTTCAACAAAAAGAAAAATGTATTACATTGCATTACATTACATTTTTTGATTAAATGCAAATAACCCCTAATCAGCACCTTCTAACAGGGTTGCTAATGGAAATGCATTAATTAATGCTGGACACCTATTATTTTATTCTGGTTTGAAGAGTCACAATTATTTGCAGTTCTGTTATCCAGAAGAACACCTGTAATTTTCAGAAAACCCAATCAAAGCTTTACAATAGAATTTTAAACTGTGATTCAGCAAAGTTGAATATGCTTAAAGTCCTATCAGAATAAAATCCAAAGTAAGCTCCTATCAAATCTTTTGTGGGGATGAAACAGAAAAAAGCCCTCCTCCTTTTCCTTTATCTGGTGTATCTGTTTGAAATCAAGAAGAGCCACTGCTCCCTCTGTGCACTTCTAGAGGGTTTAGGACACTCCTGACAGGTAAGTCAGGCTCAAGCTGGGATTTAAGGCAGCTCTTGAGCTTTGCTCAGCTTGCATGGATTGCTCTTTGTAGACAAGGCAACACTGGCCTGGCCCTAAAGGCCAAAATCAGGTCAAAACCAGGTCAAAACAGCCAACATCTGGAGCAAAAAGGCTATGGAGGAACAAAAACTAGACCTATGCAAAATCTGTGTATGCAAGAGTCCTAAAGTGATTGAAATGAGAGAAAGAATGTACAAATTAAGGACTTTCTGTGGTCTGAGGCAGTAACCCACAGCTACAGTTGTTCTCTGCTAATAAACAGAAATACAAGTTAAATTTGTATCAAAACAGTAGCCACTGAAGGGAACTGGAATGTACCTGGGTTAAACAGGTGAAATAGGCTGGTTAAACACCTTTGAAAGGGTATTTGGAACAGAAGTTGTTACAAGGTCAGTGTTATCACACAATGAGGGGCTCTGCCATCCTGCTGTAGCAACCACAGCGAACAAAATATTTTCAATTAGGGATCTGAGTTTTGTTTTTAAAGCACAGACCCTAGAAATAACATTTTCACCTATATACTTGACATTATGTAAAATAAAAATGGAACAGAAGTTCCACCATCACACATTGATCAGTTAAAAAAAGCCCTGAAAACCTGGAGTGTAGGGAAAACTGAACGGTGTATGGAGTGGCTTTACCACCACAAGAGAGACTTTTTGGGGGGTTTTTTGGACCAAAAGAAAACTTTGACTGAAGACAAACTTTATATGTATTCCTGTAAGGTACCAAATTAACTGCTACAGGAGGGAATTATTAAGCTCAAAAATAATGGTATTAGCAACAAAACACACTTTAAAAAACCCAAAACAAACCCAAATAAACTGGCTGACAGGGATGAAATAAGATGTGGTAAAAGAGAAATGATCAAATGGGGAGAAGCTTATTAATGCAAAACCTCCAGTACTGGTCCCAGGACTCATTTTATTTAGCATTTTCATCAGTTATCTTGGCACAAAATAGAAGAACCAAACTAATTAAACATTAATGGAACAAAGTTAGAAGGCAGTGACCATCCTAATGAGGATCCCAATCAAATACAAGAAAAGTTGGATGGCATTAAAGACTGAAGAAACAAAAATTACATAAATTATGACAGTAAATCACAAGAAGTGCAAGATCTTATCCTGGAGATTAATACAAATTTCTGCTATAAACTGAGGGCACTGGAGGTGTGATGGGCATGGCAGTGTGATGGAACCTGAGGAGATATTGCAGGAAGATTGATTCCTCAGTGTGGGGGCACCAGGGAACTGGAGAGATGATCTCATGAGAGGGATTTCAACACCCTCACTATCCATCCCCACAAAGCAAAGCTGGCAGAGGGTACTACTGCTCAGGGAAATTCTGCTGAACATTCAATACAAGGAGAGAATGGCCAACACAGGGGTGCTTTGGGGTTGGAACTTAAAATAAAGCTTTCAACTTTGCGGAGAGTAAAGTTCCAAATCAGTCTTTTAAAAGTTAATAATTTGTAAGGCCAGTTTTATAAAGAAAGGTTAGCTGCCATATTTGCCTGCAGCTACAGAGCAGTAAACATGTTAACCCAAGAGAGCTGCTTTTGCTTCCACATTCTCTGTTCCTAATGGCCAAAACCAGCTCAGTGACACAGATGGAGCTTCACTTCTCCTGCCAAGCCTTGATCTGAACTTACAGGTCTTGGAGATGTGTCCTGGGTTGCAGTGCAGGCTGTCCCCAGCAGTGTGGATTCTATCCCAGCTGTTGGAATTGGGGCAGGGGGTGGCTGTGGGGTAACCCTCTGTTCATGGCCCAGCTGTTCAATCCAGCTGGGGCAGTTTCTTTATCTCTTCCAGGACCCATCCTCNGGATCACTGCTCCAGCAGAGCCACATCTGCCACTGCAGGAGGGCTGCAGCCACCATGGAATGGCACTGCCACCAACACCCTGACCCACAGGGGACCAGCTTGGATTCTGACTCTGACAGTGGGCTTGGTTTTTCTGTATTACTGCATTTTTATTATAGTTCTCCTAATAAAGAACTGTTATTCCTATCCTCATATCTTTGCCTGAGAATCCCTTAATTTGATGATTATAATAATTATAATTCAGAGGGAGGGAGTTTCCATTCTCCATTCCAAGGGAAGCTCTTGCCTTCCTTAGCAGATACCTGTCCTTCAAACCAAGACAAGATGTCAGTCAGGGACAAAGGAATGCAGCCCACTTCCGCCCCACTGTGCTCTATTTCATCTCCAGTCACACTGTGGATTGTAACTCTCTTGGGAGGCCTCAGTGACCCCCCAGAAACTGGTTAAAATAAGGCAAGCATTTACATTTTTCTTCTGAGTATTGCTTTAATGTGATTTTCCACAATATTTGAGTGAAGGTTTTTTGAAGCCTTCATAAAATCCAAGCATGCATTACAAGAAATGACTAAGTTTACGACCTGACATTATGTCATATAATTATGTATTAATGTAATTTTTAAAAAGATAATTTTTCTTCTGATTGCAGCAGAAATGCTGCCACACTTATAAATCCAGCAAAGCTGTGTCTTGCCCTGGAATATATTAGTGTACAAGCGTGGATTTTTTGGTCTGACTTTGAGAAGTGAGCCCTTGTTTGGCACTTGCTGTTCTCACAGAGGCTGCTCTGCATTCTGGGCAGTGGAGAGGGTTACCCGTGTCACCAGAAAATGTGACACAGCAGCCTCTGTGACATTCCCAGCTCCACAGGTCCACTGATGGTTTAGTGACTGGAATCCAACTGCAGTTTTGTTGTACAGTGTGGAAAGAAACCCACCCAAGTGTGGAGCTTTTCAAAAAATATTTCAGATGCATTGTTGCAGATATACATTTTGGTGATGTAACCATGAATTTTAAGTGGTCTAGTTTTAGCCTCTCTCTACTAGAAACTCTTAAGAAAAGCTTAGCTTTCATCATTCATTCTTGTCAACTGTTGGTGCTCATAATCAAAATGAAATATGTGAAATAGTGTTTAATAACAACAATTAAACATTGTCATTCTAGCTTTTCCATTGATTTATCAAGATTTTATTGCCTTATTTGTCACTAAGCAGCGAGCGTTCACTGATCTGTTACATGGACAGAATTATTAAAATGGACCTTATTTTCCTACTCATGAATGGATATTCCCTAAAATTTACACTAAAATACTCCAAACTTGGCTTTCATATATCAGAAGCTTCAGAGAGCAAGGCAAATCTTCAAAATGCTAAGTAATGCCTTTACTCCACTTGTCTTTTATTCTGTAAAAACATTAACTTTTTACTCCTCCCCCATTTCCATGCCATGTACAGTAATTATGAGGTGACTGAGAAAGGGAACCTGGCAGGTTGGGATCCTGTGCAGTCTCCAGATTTTAATGGGGCTGACGAGCCTCAAGGACTCTCCTGCTCCAATGAGGGTGTTCTGCACAGTATTTCCACGATGCAATATTTCTGCAAGTTTTTCCACATATTGCTTAAAAAAAGGAAAGGAGCAGCAAGGAGAAAAGGCAGAAAGCTGTAGAGAGGTAAAGAGCAAGGCATAAATCTCACTGGATATTTGCCAGTAAGTGTTTATTTATTTAAACTGGCATAGGCAGAATTGTCAGCTCTTTCCTTATCTATGCAAGGAAACAAAAACTAAACTCTCTTGCCATTGCAGGGGATAAAGGGGCTGGCAGTGACAGAGGCCCAGCATGGCCACTGACATGGAGCTGTTTCAGCCCTGGCCCAGCCTGATGGGCAGTGGCCCGAGGCACTGCAGGATGCCCGGGTTCACCCCCCACTGGAGCTGCTGCCATGACTCTTCTCTCACCGGGGAAAAAGGACTGCAAAAGGCTCGGACAAAAGCCCTGCTACACCTACTCATTGATGGGAACGTGGCAGGCAAATCTCTGCTCCTGTCAGCTCCTTGTTTTTGAATCTTTCTGTTCCCGTTCCTCTCCACAGGTGCTGCAGCTGCAGAACCCACAGAGACCTGGGAGAATGTGGCTGTGCCTGGTGCCACCTTCAGTGCTCAGCTTTCAGGAAGTGCTGGACTAATGGGCTGGGCTCCCAGTGCTCTCCTGGGTAAACAGCATCACCCTGCAGTGCAGTTACAATTCACCCCCAGCATTTTGCTTTTTCTGTAATTTCGGGGAAGACAATGTGAACACGAACTCCTTCTCTCATTGGCCTCATTTGCCATCTCTTTTGCAGAAAGAGAACTATCACAGCATGTTCCATCTGCTGCCATGAATCATGAGCTTCCACTGGCTGCAGATGAGTCTGGGGCCAGGCAGCATTAATACAAGGCAGCAGCCCTCCAGCCAGAGTTCTGGGAGCTGAAGTGATCTAGCCACTCAAGATGTCTTTTCAAAAGCTCCTGGAAAGCCAGCGGGCATGTCAGATCCTCAGAGTGCTGGAGGGATGCTTAAGAGGTCATCTCTCTTTCTGCCATCTCAAGGCAAGATCAACTTTATTGCAACTCTTCATGACAGATCTTTGTTCTTGGAACTGTAAAAGGCTGAAGCTCCCTCCCAGAGCTCTTCTCAGCATTGTTTTTCAGCAATAGTTAAGGAACTCTTCTTAGAAATTCACTTACATGAAGAAGCTTGCACTTCTGAAGACTTAGGAAAAGACACAGGTGCTTAATTCACAACACAAATGCTGCAGACAAAGCTGATGAGGGGAAGATGAGCTTGAGATGTCTGAGGGCCATTACTATCCTGACCTTTACAGCTGTAATTCCTACTCTTCGTGGTGGTAAAAAGCCCAAGTGATTTTTTCTTTCACAACCTTCCTGCTTCTTAAACTGTTAAAAAGAGAGTTCTTTCTCTGATAAAGTCAGATCAATACCTAAGAGAAGAATCGCTGGAAACGTATTTTTTGTGTTGTGCTGCGGAGGGTTACAATGCAGACTGGAATAATTTACATTACAATGACCTGCCCTGTTGCTGTAGAGAAGAGCTGCAGAAAGCACAATGCAGGGAAACATCTGAGCGCCCTGGCTGAGTGTGAGCAATCTGTAAGGAGTAACCCGGGGAGGGCTGGGAGTGCCCGGCTGCTGCAGCGTGTGCCAGCACCACGAGTTACTTCTAAAAATAGGGCACTCTGGAACCAGGGAAAGGAGAAACACAGCGACCAAAAGTCATGTCTGCATTTGTCATTCTTTTGTCTTACCCGAAAAGGAAACCTGCACAAACAAATGGGAAGATGTGATGTTATAAACACGTATTATAAAGTTGGCTTTTCGCAAATATTAAGATGAGTGTTGTACATATAAGGTTGTTATAAATACGTATTATGGTATTTTTTTTCTTTCTTTCTTTTCGCACCCATATAGGGTAGATATTATATGTGTGGTATGGAAAGGGATTTAAAGATAAGGTTTTCTTTAGGAATAAAGGAAGTTGATAAGGTGTCTTTGTAGTGAGTGAACACTGCCTGGTCAGGATAGCACCCAGTGCAGACCCCTGAGCTGATATGAAGAATCAGCTGCTGATATCCCAGCTACCAGCACTGGCCATCTGTAGAAATTATAGACCAAGGCCCAAATTAAGACTGATAAGAAGAATTAATTAAAACCACAGCCAAGAAACAGCCATGCTCTAAAAAGGCAGGACCAAAGAGTGGCCATGCAAAACGGCTCCCAGAAACATGGAAATAAGTTCTTAGAAGAGTTCAAATATATATATTTAAGAGAGGGGGTCCCTAGAACAGGTGTGCTCTTGGCTCTCGGCCAGAGACACCCTGGACATGTATTTTGCTTTATTGTCTTGTCCTCATTGTCTTTTATTAAACCTTTTAAATTCTACCAAGAAAGTGAAGTTCATTTTTCACATGAGATTTCATCCCCTCAGGCCCTTGTCAGCCCAGGAGGGACACCCAGTTGGGTGTCCCCTGGTGTTATTGCACAACCTTGGCCAAGTCACCTCTACCTGTTTCTCTTAGCACCCTTCCTTTGTATTGTTTACTTAGATTATGCAGTTTAGGTTCCTAAAGGCACTTGGGCACCTAATGCCTCTGTGTACACATTTTGAAGCCCACCAGGTCAGGTACTGACTGTCACACCATGCACAGCCCAGCTTTGATCTCACCTGCCACACTTCACTACTGATCCCAAAATTATCATCACAGCTCAGCTCTGAGCTCTTCTGTTCTACAAATGAACATCAACCACAGGGCCCTGCGGGAGTCAGCAAGTGAATTCACTTCTTTTATACAGTCACAAATGTCAAGATAAGGATTCAAATAGAGGGAAGAGCAGATGAGGATCCATGTCACAAAACCACGGTATGAAAGTCTATCCAGAACAATGACAGCTTGACTTTAACTCTAAATTTCATACAGAAGAAAATGTATGGAAACATCAGTTGTTCTGAGATCAAAAACCTCCCCCAGTATTTGCTGCTCAGCAGAGTGGGCTCAGGACACCTTGACTTTCCTGAGCTTTAGCAGCCTCATGTGGCCACATCCAGAGCAAGGGCACCACAGAAAATTTCTGACAACTGAAAGGATGCTCCAGCTTGGACCAGGAGCTGCGCAGCTGCAAACACACTCAGAGTCACAAAATGTAATTCTTCCTTTTGAAAACAAAGGCTGAAAGGTGACCTTAGTGCATGTGTGAGCTGACACACAGCAGCCAAGGGAGCTCCTCAACCTTATTAGGTAAAGGTATCATCCACTCCATCCTCTGGAGAAACTCAGTTCTCTAAAAGCTGCAGTCTCATGGTGCCATGTCCTTAAATCCTGGTGGGGCACCACCTGAATTTTTTAGATGCTTTGCAGAAGAACTACTGGAAAAACCCTTGCATCTGTAATACACTAACCTGGTCACCTGCTGGGTGTACAGAATGATCTATCTCCTGATATCTCAAGACTTCTTTAAAAATGTTAATATTTTTTACTATTTCTGTGTTTCTACAGGGGCTCTTCTGGCCTCAGAAGATGGAATCTGCCCTAGCTGAGTACTGCTGCAGCATTCTTCTCCCATCCTTGAATAGAGGCCAATGAATAACATGCCCCATTTGGCAAGTGCTTTCTCAAGTGTAAACAAGTGCATTTTTAAAATGCCCCTCCCTATTCCTTCTTACAAAAATAAACCAAACTCACCATATTAACTGATAAACTGTGTACTGAAGTACTGACAAAACCCAGCAATAAATAATAAAAGCACAACTCTGCATTTTAAAAGAAGCCATGGAACAGAAGGAGAGGTTATCTCTTTAGCTCCCAGGAAGAACAAGGATAAAACAGCAGTAACATTGTGCACTATGTTTTAAAACCTTGGTGAGATCAGGAGGAAAGTCACTGTAAGATTTCAAATTATTACATGGTATAGTATAAGTTCTATAGGGATTGAAATGCTCACGTCTTTTTAAGCACTTATATCCTTCAGGTAATTTTTCTATTACATGCAGTAAAGAAAAAAAGTACCCAGACACATGTTTTTCATTGCTCATCTGAAGGAATTTCAGGAAAAAAAAAAAATCAAAGACTGCATTTCTGGGTTTTTTTTTATACATGTAGTACATTTAGGAAAAAAGACCAAATCAAAATGAGCAGTAAGTGTAGCAATTAAAAGCAGATATTTGAAACAGTAGATGTTGATAACCTGCAGTGAGTTCAGTGGAGGGTCACCACGATGGTCCAGGGGCTGGGGTAGGTGCTGCACAGTGGATGGGAGACAGATGAACAGGCATAAACTGAAACTAAAGACCTTTACACTGGATGACAGGAAACTTCAGCACAATGAGGAGAGCTGAGCAGTGGAAGTGGCTGCCCAGAGAGGCTGGGCCACTCTCTCCATGCTTGGAGGTTTCCAGGAGCAAGATGGATCAAGTCCCCAGTGGCCTGATGTCACATCTGCCCCTGCTTTGGGCAGGAGGGTGACTCGAGATCCTGATCTGCTTTATGATCCTACTTTCCCCTCAGGGCTCAAGGCAAGGGAATTCTGAGGAAAATGGGAAAGCAACCAGGTATATGAGCTAGCAGAGAAGAAGAAAGAGGGATGAGTAATCTTTGCCTGTCATTCTGTGGGAGAATGGATTGTAAGATAGAGATAGGTGCTGCAGGCAATCCTTCCCCCGGGAAGCTGCGGCTGTGTAAGACAGGTGACCAGCACTGAAGGCAAAGGAAGCAAGGAATGCTGATGTGTAGTGACCAGTCACAAAAGAGCAACAGGGCACACAAGTGTTATGCATGTGAGAAGGGCATAGAAGGTTGTACTGGGAAATAATAAAGTGCTGATGCTTGAAACCATTTGTGGTAGTCGTGTGTCCTCTGTCATCATTCTTCAAGGTGACTCTTATGCAGTTTCATATGTAAAATTTTGGACATTGTCTACTGTGAAAGCAGAACAATTTACAGTGTCATCAGGGGGAAAAGGATGTGGGAAAATTGCTTTCCCAAAGCAAACACCTCATCCACATAGAAACAGGTGCTACAGTTGAAAGGGACACAGGAAGAGATGGATATGAAACTTCAGATCTCTAAGCATCAGGTAAAAGAGCAAACATTCTCTGGTGTTGGTCTTGGAGTGTTGAGTTCTCTAAACAGAAAACAAGAAGCTCCAAGACCTCAGGCACTGTATCCCAAGAGCTGTTCCAGTGAGACTCTAATCCTTTCCTGAACAGGATGAAATGGAAAAAGAAAACTCCAAGGATTTTTAAGTGGGTTTATAGTCAATCATTGCTCAGTCAGGAGTGTGCCTTTCCAATGGTGAGGGTACTGTTCCAATAATTTATTTGAGACTGTCCTCAAGGAGCTCAATTTTAGTAGGAGTTAATTCATGTTTAATTCAGAGAATTAAGAGGCACAGAGAAACTTGGTCAATACATAGAGGGTTTTTTAAAAAATTTTCTGTATTCTCTGATGTAGAGACAATTTATGACTCAGTTAGGATTGTCTTTGAGAGCGGGAAAAACATAGGATTGAAATAAGACTTCAGATTTGTGGGAACAAAAATCCAAACATTTGGAGAGATCACTTCAAATGAAGGCATCTCCAGTGTTAAGGCAGACTCCTCTCTTGTACAAACCCACACCAGTAACCCAAACCATCAGAGACCCTGACATCAAACAGGCACAGCAACAGATTCAATTGATGGAACTACTCCTGCAGCCTTGAAATGGTGCTGTGGCTGGATCTTCTTAATTACTGCAAGATGATTGTTGCAATCCTCATATCAAAACCTCAGTTTCTCTCTCACTTCAAAAGTTTCCAAAATCCACAGGAGCTTATGTGTTGTCCTGCATAAAGAAAAGGCCTTCACCAGGAGGAAATCTCAGTTTCAGGCACAGAGATTTCAAAATAAATGGAAGTTTAAGAGAGCTGTGGGCCGGAGGCTGGGACACAAGGCTGTTTGGAGAAAAACCTTTTATGGGATACATCAAGCTGCAGGAAGGGTACTTCACTCTGGGAAGACAGAGAGCAAAGGGCTGTGATTAAGTCAGGTATTAGGAGAATAAACAGAACTTAAAACAGTGGAAAGACAGAAACTGCAGTGTCACAGCTGTGGGGGTTCCATCCCTGATGTGTCCCATAATCTGTGTCTGCACAATGTCTCTAAGAAATCTAACCTAGAAAAATGCTAGCATAGAGGAAAAGATTATTAACACATAAAACCCCCTGTCTTCTGCACTCAGTGCAGAGATATTTAACACTAGTGAGTGTGGAAAGGGGAAGTCAGCTGGCAGAACAAAATCTATCTGTATTAATAAATACCTGAATAGAAATCTGCCTTCGGGTTTGTTATGCAAACTTGAGGATGAAAAGTTTTATTCACTGTTCTTGAGATGATTTTCTACTTTTCTTTCTATTAAAGTACCCATTTGCAGCATATAAAATTATGGTTATTAAAGAATATTGTGGGAATTCAAATACATTCTAGTTTAAATACAGAAAAATGGTTAATGGAGCATTTAAGAACAAGGCTTGTATCATATTGCACAGATTAGGATTCACCAATATATCCAGAAAAATTTCAGGAAGAACCAGCATTTCTGTCAGAAAGAAGTTACAAAAAACTATTTGTCTTTGGAGACTGATTCTGGTGTTTTTCTTATCTAAAGTCAGGTTCCTATTAAGTCTTAGGATTTACTGTGAGTGTATCCTGAATCTTGGGAAATGCCAATATTTCCCTCTCTTTCTTTCCCCTTTATTGCAGCATACTTCTTCTGCTTTCTGTCAGCCTCCATAATTGGTGGAAAGGAAGAGAAAAGCCCCGTGTGGTGCTGAATCAATGTAACATTGAGTTAGGATTGCTGGAGGATCTGAAGTGGGAGGGAACGGGCTGGATTATCCCCAAAGGGAGTAATCTCTTTTATTTTGCCTTCAGGGGCTTGGGAGGAGCCCGTGGGCCAAGGGAAGGGCCCACACTTAGCTCAGTGCAGGACACCAGGTGTCCGTGCCAGGTTCAGGGGCTGCTGTGGCACACAAGGTAAGCAGGTGGCTTTGAGGGATTGCCACCATTTCTTCCTTCTTACAGCCACCAGGCCTTTTAATTCCGTGGGTTTAGCCAGCTAACTTCCATCTTTCCTGAATAAGGAATCACAGGCAGGTGACCTGCTCGGGATAAGCTTCTGCTGTGTACTACTCATAGAGCAGAGGAACCACCTGAGCTGCAGGTTCACAGCCCAAACCCACTCTGACCCCACAATGATTTAGGGAATATTTAAAGTTTGCAGGGCACAGCTGTACATTAATACCAGGGATAACAAAAAAAGACACCACCTGAAAGGTTTCCCTTTGGAGTTACTGTTCATTTACTGATAAGTGTGAGTTCCTTTCTTGGTGTTCTTATTTCATACTTTTCAAATGGCCTTTCTCTGGCTTGCTACCTGCTGTCATCTATTCCTATTGCAGAGGAAAACTAAACAAATCATGGAGTGAAGCAAAAAAACAAAGATAACAGCATGAGATTTCTAGCAAGAAAGAATGTAATTCCATCTAGTAAGACGCACTTAAAATTTAAAAGCAAACCAAACAAATTTATAGCTGTATAGATACACATCATCAATATAAAACATATCAGTTCAATTATTCTTGCTGAAATTCAATAACCCTAAGACTCCACTCATTGTAAAAATAACATGGAAAATGCTTATTAAGCTATCTGAAATATATCTTTGGATGTGTATTTAAACCTTTGGAGCAATTTATATAAAATGCAGATTTTGGCTTCTTTAGGAAAATATATTAATGAATTTTATGCTCATTTAAGGCAGATTCTTCCTGAGAGATTCAAGTACTGAACAGAAAATTGTTTAGATGATTTCAAGCATTATTGCTCTCTGATATTCATGCAGCAGCAAATGAATAAATAAAATAAAGTAAATTCTTCCTATGGAATTAACTTAAAGATCAATATCCTGAAGTTTTCCTGAATTCTATTTAAAAAGCGAGGTGGACTTATTAATTTCTTTTAGAAGCAAAACAAAAGCTACTTATCAAACTGATGCAAATCAAGCAGGTAGCTCTGCCTGTGTCTCTATTTATTTCATGAGCTGTTGTATTAATATATAGAATCATAGAATCCTTTGGGTGGTAAAAGCCCTCTTGAGATCATTGAGCCCAACTCTCTACCCAGCACTGCCAAGCCCATCACCAAACCACTTCCTTAAGCACATGTACACATTTTTTGAACACTTCCAGGACTGATGGCTCCATGACTTCCCTGGTGTCTTGGGGCTGCAGGGCAGGATGTAACCAGAGGTGTGTGTTCTGTCACCATCTGCTGAACCAGGTGGAGCAGTGTTCTTTATCTCCTCCATGGCCCATCCTCATAACTCCAGGGGGATATCCTCTGTTCATGGCCCAGCTGTTCAATCCAGCTGGGGCAGTTTCTTTATCTCTTCCAGGACCCATCCTCCCTCAGGGACAGATCTGCTGCTCATGGGCCACTGAGTCTCACTGATAAAATTCCATCATCCCATTGGGAAATGCNCTGCCACCAACACCCTGACCCACAGGGGGTCAGCTTGGATTCTGACTCTGACAGTGGGTTTGTTTGTTTTGTAATACTACATGCTTGTTTTACTTTAGTTCTCCTAATAAAGAACTGTTATTCCTATTCCCATATCTTTGCCTGAGAGCCCCTTAATTTCAAAATCATAATAATTTGGAGGGAGGGGGTTTCCATTCTCCATTCCAAGGGAAGCTCTTGCCTTCCTTAGCAGATACCTGTCCTTCAAACCCAGACACCAGGGCAGCCTGTTCCACTGCTCGACCACGCTTTCAGTGAAGAAGCTTTTCCTGATATCCAACCTGTATGACAGCAGAGTTGTTCCTCAAGCTGACCAGCCAGCCTTTGTTTGGACTGCACACCCTCTGTGTTTGCAAAGCGAAGGGAGTCTGGAATCCCCATCCAGGGAATGCACAGAACACCCTGCCACAGGAGGTAGGGAGCCAGCAGCACCCTATTCACTGATCGTCCAGTGATCCACTTTGGCCACCCCTGCCTGAGTAACACCAGGCTTTCTTTTTTCTAAGCATAACTGTGTATTTTGCTCCAGCCACTTCTGCTCCCCAGACTTGGCCAACCCAAGGAAAGTGTATTATATCTGAAGACCCTTTGTCAGTTCATCTATAACTCTCCCTTTCAGCAGAGATCTATGAATATAAACAGCCATTGGATATAAAAGTCTCCCATTTGACCCAACACGCAAATCCACAAGCTCATTATTCTTAGCATAAAATAAATCTATTCCCTCCACCTGGAATTGAAGAACCTCCCACTCATGCTTTAAGAACAAAATATGACAGGGAAGGAAGAAAAGAGCTGATGTATTACACTTTGCTCAGTCCAAACTGAAAGCCTACAAGCCCTAATGGCATTTTGGTTTCAGAATGAGTTCATTGAATAATATTCCCTTCCTCTCTTTCCATTAGAATATCCAGAAATTAATAATTTAGTCTAGTTATACTGTAGGCCACATGAGTGGTAAGTTCTGAATAAAACAATAACCATTCATACCCACACTTACATTGCTGGAAGGCTTTTGAGGCTCAATGCCAAATAACTCACCTATCTCATGCGCTTGGAGTGGCTGGAACTTTGGAAAAGAAGCTGCAGCCCAGTCAGCATTAATGTCAGTTTAGGAGTTTGGGTTTAGTTTGGTATGTTGGCTTGCACGAGACTTTATATCCACAGGGAAAGGGATACCCAGAGAAAGAACACATGGCTTCTACAGCTCAGTGGAGTTGCCCTGGGGCTTCTCCTACTGTCAGGTCACACAAACAACTCTGGGCTTGGACCCTTTGTCAGACTTTCAGGAAGATCTCCAATCATGATGCTCCTGTCAGCAACACAGTATCCTGACAGCATCACCATGTCTGAGAATTCTGTATTTAAGAGATTCAGCCAAGTCTGTGCCAGGATCCAACATTTACAGAGGTCACCACTATGTCTTGCAATCAGGATATGGAGTAGATGAAAGGGAAAAAAAAAAAAAAAAAAAAGAGAAGAAAGAAAAATAGTTAAATGTTTCTGCAGGGCACATCAGTGTAGAAAACTCAAGCCCTTTATTGGTGATCCATATATTGATTGCCAAGTCAATTCCCTATGAGCTGGGGCTCAAAGGTTGCAAACTGCTGTGTTTTATTACATGGGGGCACAAGGACAATTGTGGAGGCTCAATCCCTGCACCTCGGAGAGTTTAACCCTCTGTGGTGAAGGCTTAACTCTCTGTGGTGAAGATTTAGCACCTCAGTG
>VZTB01000309.1:445412-490968 GCA_013397245.1 Thryothorus ludovicianus | reverse complement strand
GGTTTAACCCTCAGTGGTGAAGGTTTAACCCTCAGTGGTGAGGGTTTAACCCTCAGTGGTGAAGGTTTAGCACCTCAGCAGTGTCCCAGGAGCCAGGGAAATCTGCTTAGCACTGATGGCCTCCCCCCTGCCGGCAGCTTCCCTCTGCTGTCGCCTCCGGTCCTCTGGCTTGATGTTAATTAAATTCTCCACTTTAGCACTTTAGCTGGCTTGGAATACAGGCAGGGCTTAGTGACTGTAATTCCAGACTCCAACTGTGACATTAGCACTGAGACATCCACAGCACGTCCAGAATTAAAAAAGCAGCTTCCCTCTTGTTTAAATGATGAGACGAAAAGGATTCAGCTGCCTCAGACACAGTGTACCAGAAGCAGGGGCTTATGGCACTGAGGAGTCTGTTACATGCCTGTTATATGCTCCAACTTCTCAAAAGCATTACTTCAGTTTTGCCTCTTATTTCCATTATTCTCTTCCTACTTATTCCCAAAGCCAATTAAAATGCAAACAGGAGATTTTAAAGGCTTCAGCTTGATAACAGGCAGCAAGACAATCAAGGCATGGGACAGCACTGAAATATGGCTTTTTAATGCAAGCATATTAATAGAAATAATTGGATTCCTAAAGGCTCACAATTGAAAGCGTTACCTCTTATTGTCCATTAAACCAATTGACATCCTGCATTTGTTATTGCAAAAGTGTGATTCTGATTTCATGAAGAGTGTTAAACAGAGTTTGCTTTCATGAAAGCTGTGGAGTTTTCTTCTGAAATACACCCGAGCCTCATAGCATGCAAGAGATCCAATGGATTCCTCAAAGCCAGTGTGGTAAATGCTGCCCTTGGAGAAGTTATACTCTCAGTTTTGTCTTTAGGGAGGCCAGAGTTTCATGCCAAACACATAATGTGTTATTAAGCTTTTAGTAGTTATAATAAAAGAGTTAAAGAATGTAATCTCAACTTTTCAAAATAGCCTATGGGAAAAAGAAGCTGGAGCTCGTCAGAATTTCAGTGGGAGGCTTCACATTGAACATCCTCAGGAAATTGCTTCCTTACCCTACAGTTGATTTCTGACCTTAGCATCATCAGGTTTTCCAGTTTATATGCTCAATTCAAAATGTTTCTCCTGGCTTTGGCTGCTCTTAGGTGATACACACAACACAATCCTTAAGTCCATCCTACAAAGCAGTGCCCAGTCCACCTTACAGGCCCTGCTCCCACCTCTTCTCTTACACCACGTCCATGCTTAGGGAGCCAAAAGCAGAGGAACATAAGCACCCCCTGCACGCACTTTCTTATTTGTAGGGCTAGTTTTCTGTAGAATTAGCTCCCAGAACTTCATTGAGATGTCAGGTAAGAGCAGAGACAGCTTGAGGAGGCACAAGAGAAAAGCACAGCAAGGTCCCAGAGGAGCAGAGGAAACAGGAGGGCAGAATCACCTCCTGCAGTGATGATTAGCCACTAAACTTCACTTTCTTGCCAGACCATGCTGCCAATGGCTGCAGGGGACTAAGCTTTCTCCCACCTCTGATGGTATAATTTCCAGTTTATTTATCCCAGCAGCAAGCATGCTGCCAACACAAGTGTTGGTTCTGCTCCCGGGAACGTGTTGCTGCTCCGCTCCTTTCTGCCAGCTCAAACACCTCTGTGACTGTGCTGAGAGCTGAAGTGGGAAACAAATCCAGCTAAAAAGTAACTTCCATTTCTCAGAGCGGGGTCCATTTCTCTGAAGTGGTTCCCAAAGCACACACACTGCACCCCTGGCAGGAACAGGGACAGGGAGAGGAGTGTCAGTCCCTCGGACCAGCACTGTGAACTTCTGCCAGAGCTGTCCATGGAGCTCCAGCAGGGATCCAAGAGCTGAGAGCTGGCTCTTCCAAACTGGGAAAGGAAAATCAGCCTTCTAACTTTGCTTACAGCACACAGCACAACATGCATCCAGCCCAGGGAATGTCTTAGGAATGAAGATCCACTGATGAGAAATTAGAATTAAGCACCAGTCATGTATGGGTATAGATCCAACTCCAAATTTAAAAACATTAATTGATATTAAAAAGATACACATTTTTATACTTATTAATTTTCTATTAGTTATTCCAACATGAATATTTCCATATCTATAGCATGATAAATGATAATCTTTTTAAGTCTTCCTACAAGCAAGATACCAGATTTCTTTCCAGTTCCTTCTGACAGTATCTTCTAGAGAAAAGATTCAAGTGCCATGTTTTTATTACCACTAGATGCAGAAGAAGTCATTCTTCCAGTTGACATTACAATAACTATGTCACAAAGATAAATAAGAGCAAAAATGTGTCTATGTTTCTTCTTTCATGGTTAAAAAAAGAAAAAAATATACCACTTTTGTTGTATTTCCTGGAATAACTGTCTGGAGAAGTTGAAGAGCACTTAACGTACACCTCATGGTCTTGAACACTAATAACTTCAACAAAGGGCTGATAGTGAAATTACTGTTCACCTTAAGGTAAAAACACAAAAAGCTTTGTAGGGGATTGAGGATTTACCCAACAGAAAACTAAGTATCTTAACTGAAAATGTGAATTACATTTTTTTTTACGCAAATGAATTGAGAAAATAGCAACAGAGTTCAGTTCTATTCTCAGTTCCGTATCTCCTAATTCATATACTTACACTAATTGCATTGAGTATTTTATTCTCAAGCATAGAGAAAATAATGAAATATAAAAGTTAAAAGATAGAAATCAGCACCATAAATGATCAGCCCTGAAATTGTGAGCAAAGAAAAATGCAGAGACCAAGTTCAGCATTGTAATCCCTCTGCTCTGGGCCACTCTTGTTAAGTTCTAAATGCAGCCTGAGCATCTCTCTTCCTTCACTGAAGTGGCATCACATAGAGAAAAAGCATCTTTAAAAATTCCACTAATTTGAGGCCACAAACAGGAAAATGTCTTAATCGCAATTTTACAGCAGGATTTTATGTCAGTACATATTTTTTTAGATGCCTTAAACTGCTAATTTCCACAAATTAACATGCCTGGGTCTCTTTTAATAGTAAACATAACTTTGCATTTCCTGCTTGTAATGCTTGGCTTTAGCATAATTACAGTATGTTCCTTGTTTCCAGCCCCATAAGGATCCCCCTCACTGCTCTCTCCCCAGCCACGCTCTGCTCAACATAGTTTTGTATCAGCAGCGGCACAAAATGAACCTGCAAAATTTACTCAGAGATTTGCTGCATACAGAATACTTGCACATGTATATGCAAACTCACATTTGCATACTCCAAATGCCTGCTGTTGCCTGCAAACATGGTTTATTTTGGCATGCTATGCCTGCACATGCAAATTCCCTTCTTCCAGCATCAATTACCTACTCTCCCACAATTGATTCATCCCCTTTCCTAAAACAATCCATTTCAGACCCTATATTACTTTGCTTTCCAGCAAGTCAATAAATACTGACACATCTCCCTACAGAAATGTCTTTGCCCAATTCTTTCTCCAGATTCTGTGGATTCTGCGCTGGTCCCTGTTTTCTTTCCTAAAATCTTCAGCTCCCTCTCCTTTTGCCCAGACACTGCTTTTGTTCTCTCAATGAAGAGAAAGAGCAGCAGCTCTACCTGTTCTGCTCCCTGTTTCTCACCTGTCTGACACAGAGGCATCTACTTCTCCCCTTTGCTAAAGAAACAGCATCCCCAAAAGGTTTCAAAGGGATTCAGTAGGATCCAGGTAAGGGACTGTGACTAGGACTTGACAGGCAAAATTTACTTTTAATTTTCTCCCATGTATAAAGCCTATTTGCCTAATTTAATGTTTTACAGCTATCTTTAATGTGCAAATACTTTCCACAGTGAATATGCAATATATAAAAAACAATCAGAACCTCTCACTCTGAACTTGGGCTATTTATTTCCATCCTGAAAACTCAGCTGAGTGAAGTCAGGTTAATTGCCTCTAAGTCACTTTGAATAATGTTGCAGAGCCTTGCACTGACAGTCAAACCATTCTTCTGCTGGTTGTGTATCCCAGAGCTATTTCAATGGATAACTGTAATTCATTTTGGCTGCTAGATCTGCATGTAAAGATAAAAGCTGGGAGCAAACTTCCTTTGGTCTGCTTCTGGTTTTCCTCAGCTTTCTACCCAATAGGGGAAATTTTGGACATGCTACATGCTCCAAAATAAAGGAAGTCTTTGCTGCCCTCACTGTATTCCCTGCACATTGCCATCAGTCATGGTAGCAGCAGCCATCCGTTGGCTCATTAGGTTGAACTGACCTTGCTACCTGATATTCTTTTCATCAATCAATCTGTTGATTACAGCCCATTTAAATCGTAGCCACAAACATGATTCTGAGATTTTTCTAAAGGACAATGGAACCTCAATTAATTAGCATCCAGCAGAGGAAAACCAAAATCCTCCTACAAATAGAACTCAGAAACATCAGAGCCCACAAGGACACTGTTTATGGAATGGTGGATGGGCTCACACACTTCCAGAGCAGGAGAGTGTGGCATCCTCAGCTCCCAGACACCTCTCAGGCTATGGAGCAGCTAATTCCCACACAGGAATTTATTAATTACACCTTGAAACTCTACCAAGGCAGCCTGTTACTGACGCCAGCACTCCGACTGTGCTCATGCATAACTCATCTTTACAAGCTGCAAGCATGAAGATTTGAAGCTTCTGTCAGAAGTAATTCCAGGTTCCACTTACTAGGCTACCACACACACCTCACAGAGCCAAAAGCTCTCCTAGTCTGACATTTACATGGATAACCAGGGGAAATTCATATCAAAAGGGGAGAAAAAATACACCTCTTTCCTTCAAACTATCATTACAGTATGTTCCATAGTTGACAACACAGCAAGAGAGGAGGTATAGGCTGGATATTGGGAAGGAATTGTTCCCTGTGAGAGGGGGTGAGGTGCTGGCACAGGGTGCCCAGAGCAGCTGTGGCTGCCCCATCTTTGGCAGCGTCCAAGGCCAGGTTGGATGGGGCTTGGAGCAACCTGGGATAGTGGAAGGAGTCCCTGCCCATGGCAGGGCGTGGAGATGGATAATCTTTAAGGTCTCTTCCAACCAAAACCCTTCTGTCTTTCTATAATTAACCAGTTCTCACAAAGGGAATGCTTTTCAAAGAATGCTAGTATACACTGCCTTTGAAAAAGAGACAAAACCCCTAAAAGACATTATTTAAATGGCTGGAATTTAAAGAAATAACAATAATAATTCTCACTTTTATGGAAAACAGTAACATTTGCAGTCCAAGAAACCATAAATGTCCTGTAACAGATAATGATCACCTCACTGACATGACAAATAAGAGGCATTTAGTTTTTAATAGCTTTCGTAATTTCTTTTTTCCTTATGAGAGCACCACTCTGTGTAAATGTAAGACTAAAACATATTTTAGTCTTCAGTACTTGGAAGCAAGTTCACACATTTTTATTCTACATTAGTTCCATTTGTCAATTTGATGACTAAAGACCTACTGGCCAGATGCAAATGTTGCTTCCTAATCTTGATCCATCATGCACAGCAGCCATGGGATGCCATTCCCCACGAAGAAGGATGAATCAGGAGAGCTGTTCCAAAGGAAGGTGCATAAGGGAAGGGATGAATCAGATGCATTCATTACCTGGAGGAAGTTCTGATTCCCTTCTGAGAACATTAATTACAGTGAAAAACCCCAACCAAAGTAGGCCAGGTGCAAGCTAAGCCTGGTCAGAAGTGCAGGGTTTCCCAGTCAGAAGGTGCTGCCACTGGCCTTGGCCCTGTGTGCTGAGGAGCTCCTTGCCCTTCAGCAGCCACATGTGAATAGTCTGGAGAAGTCAACATGGATTTTGATGCTTTACTAGATCCAGGCCAGGAAATCTAATATACTTTCTCATTTCCATCGTGTGTACATAAGATGATATCCTCGAATTCAGGCACACATAAAATAATTAACTTCTTTTTTTTCAAGTAAGCATCAAGTGAAAATAGTGAGATGTGTTAAGGGTTTGCTAATTGATGATATATTGCCTTAAATTAATTTTCTACTATTAATGTTGCTTAATGGAATTTCATATTTCTTATTTGAAAAATGAGGGTCAAAGGAAGCAATGATGGGAGACAATTACAATTACCACTTAGGACCATTAATATGTAAATATATGTGTAAGTTAAGATTGTTAATTAAAGTTCTATAATTGCTGGGTATTTGTGAAGTTAGAGCCTAATAGGTTCTGCCATTATTCGTGTCTGTTTTATGCATACAATGTCAATGATTCTTACTCCTAACATACCATGAATAACAGCATGGCATTTATTTTGTTAACTGATATGGCCATTAATGTCTCATTATGCCATTCAAACATTTTATTCCGTTCTAAAAATACAACTGGTTAAAAAATTATATCCCTTATACACCTTCATGCATCAGCTCATCAGTCAACCCCAAGAATATCCAGTGGGTAGATCTCTCCATAATTATCCAGTGAGCTTTTCCCTGCCTTCCCTTGCAGCACCTGATGTTACCAATTTTAAAGCACAGATATTCTTAAAAAGTCAAGATAGAGAATGGACTTGATCCAAGGATACCCAGCTGTAGCAATGCAAAAGTCAAGAGAACTCTATCAAATATCAAGAGAAACTGGAAAAGACTTTGAGAAATCATTTTTGCAATACTTCTCGTTTATGCCATGTGTGCCCAAGAGAAATATTTCAATCAGTTCTAATTCAATAGTATTTCACAAATTACATCTTATTTCAAACAAGTAAAGCATAAACAATGAGAAATTCTTCAGTTATGGTTTTATATTTTAATGAAGTTTAGACTGTTACCTAAAACTTTGAAAGCAACACTGTCCTTCAAAAAATATAATCCTAAATTATGGCCTGTATTACACAGACCATGAAAATAAAATCAGAAATAAAATGCTGCAAGCCCACTTATAATCCCAGTGCATTATTCACTTTAATTTAAAATTAAGTATTTTTTCTCAGAAGAATGCCATGCATCTTTCTCACAGAAATATGAAAAAATGATGATGGCTGTAGGAATTTTTTTATATATGATTTTAAGAATTTTTTGAAAATATGGGGTTTTGTTTCCTTAAGGTATATATCAAGTGCAAATATTCAGTATCTCACATTAAAATAATTTTTTTGGTTTCCAAAAGTGCAAGGAATTTTCAGTTCTAAGCATATTTGCTAAGATATAACCAAACTAAAATCATTAAGATCTTCCTTCTCCTTGGCTTGCATGATTTAAATTAATGCTTGATGGTTTTAGGAAGGCATCAAATAAAGGCATCAGATGAAACAATTTTCTTTGGCATGTCTAAATACAGTTATGTGAACTGTCTTCAAGCACATCCTAAGCATAAATAACTGTGTTGATAAGTTGTTGCAACAACCTAAAAAGAATCTCCTTTTATTTCTCCACTCTCTGTTCTGCTGCAAATGGAAGAAATGTTTTGGGCTCACGACAAAGCAACTCCCTCTCCAATATGCCCTTTACTCTGTAATAAGTATGATGTGGCCTTTCTGTAGACAATTCACTCATGTCACTCCAGAAGACATAAAAAATAAATCAAACCCAATATCTGAGCCATCTGTAATAAAGTTTTAACTACTGATCCTGGAGATATTTTCCCCATAAATTGACTCACCGTACAATTGGGATTGCTCCAAGCCTTTAAGGCTTTATCTGCTAACTGTTTGGAAATGGAGACGGTAACTCCTCACAGCTGATAGAGCCAAGCAGTTAAAAAGTGCTTTAGACAGTATCTTCAAAGGTCTTGACAGAGAATCCCATAATACTCTAAATTTCTTTAACTGTGATCTATTCTTAAATAGAAACCTCTCCTTTAATCCATGCTTTGGACTGCTGGAATCACTGCATGGGTTGGGAAAGGTATTCTGCTACAGCTAAACATCTGAGGAATACTATGCCCAAATGCCTAGAGAGAGAGATTGAGAAATTTGTGTAAAATTCCAGAATCATTAAGGTTGGGAAAGCCCTCCAAGGCCATCGAGTCCAACCTGTGACTGATCCTCACTGTGTCACCCAGCCCAGAGCACTGAGTGCTACCTCCAGGAGATCCTCGAGCACCACCAGGGATGGGGACTCCAACATTTCCTTGGCATCCCTCTCCAATGCCTGACAGCCCAACCTGAAATTCTCACTTACCTAACAGCCAGCCACTGTTCACAACAAAGAGAATAAAAATTAGGTAAAAATGTCATCCTTACAAGTAACACAAAAATTCTAATTTCACCTTGGCAATGAAGGCTGGAAGTTTATTGAAAGTCTCCGCTAAGAAATGCTGTGGTGGGAAGCCCAAAGAGTAAGGAAAGTTTTGGTGGTCAGAATGGAATTATCTGCTGGGAAGAGAGCAGCACTCTGCCAAGTACCTGAGCCACTAAAGCGGGTTGGGAATTCACTGTTGGAAGTGAGATGAATTCACAAATTCCAGTTCCACAGAAGCTGACAAGGAGAAAGCCCTCTCTCATTCTAAATCTGTAATACGAAATTTGCAATTAAGTCCAGATTTCTTTGAAAGGACTAATTTAATTTGCTCCTTTTTTTGACTTGACCTCATTTTATTTTTTATTTGGCATGTCACTACAGTTTATGTAAAGAATTTACACTTCGATAATTAAATCAGAAGTTAGAACTCTTTAGTGATTTTTTTTGTTTTGTTCTAAGAATTCTAAAACAATATACAGAAGTTCAATAGAGTAGGAAGAAGATTAAGCCACCAAATGAAAGAAATGCAAATGATCTTCAAAAGATAGCCTCCCTCCATCTTATCTTTGAGAGTGGATAAATCCACTTGATATCAGGATTTAATAAAAAGATCAAAAATATCCACATGCTTATATCTGACATTATTCAGGCAATATTGTTGTTGAAGTAGTTCTGAGGATGGAATCTCAGCCTGGGAATGCACAACATTAGCTCTACATTTGCAGAACTCCTGGGACTGGGAGACACAGGGAATCACAAAGTCTGGAGCTCCTGAATTCCTCTTTCTCTTTAAAAAATAAGTTTTAGATTAAAAGAAGTTTACATCCTGCAAACAGCCTTTCCACATCATCAATTAGATATAAAATAACCTATACCTTAGGTTTGACAAGAGATGGTCTGAGGGTCTCCAGATGAAAATAAAGCAGTGGGAGGGGAAAGTTAAACAGGAGACAAGACTTTGAGCCATTGTGAGTATGTGCACATGGCTTGCAACCGTTTGTATTCATTATGAAATCAGGAGAGAACAATTTTTTTAAATTTTAATGCATTTGTCTTGCAAATGTTCTATGAGACTGAAAACATTAATTCTATAGCTTCTTAAAAAGGAAAGAGAGAGAACGAACAGGAAGAGCATTCTTGAATGATAAAATGTCTGAGGGATCTGATGGGAATTCTTCACATAAGATGTATTCTTCTTCAGGGAACAGGTATAGATGTAAACAGATGGCCTTATATAAGTAGAACTGGCAGCTCCACAGATACCTGCTTTCTTTTCTATATGATTTTTCAGACTTTCAGAATCACTCTGCTTAATTATTCTTAACATTCTGCCCATTTCATATGCTCACAATATAATGGTCAAATATAAAAATAATTTAAGCAAACTGCAGTTTAAATCTCAATAGAAACAATACATTTTATTCCAATGAAACCCTTAAAGAGGGAACTGCCAATTTTATGAATGTTAGTCCATCTGTTCGCAATAGCTCCTTTGGAAGTATTTGTTTTATTAAAAATACCCAAACTGATTATGGATGTGGCAGTAGATGGGCTGAGCTGTGTTCACTGCTTTTAAATCATGGAGCATATGGAGGTGTTTTCACTTTTGTTGGGCCAGGACTACAGAAGACATCAAATGTTTGAATCCCAGACTAGAGCATCTCCTCTGTGAAATCAGGGTGAGAAATTTGGGGCTATTGAGAAGAGGCTGTGTGGAGACATCAGGGCCCCCTGAAGTGTCAGAAGGGGCTACAGGGAAGCTGGAGAAGGACTCTGTCAGGAACTGGAGTCATAGGACAAGGAGGGAAGGGTTCCAACTGAGAGAGAGTAGGTTTAGATTCGACAGCAAGAAATTCTTCCCTGTGAGGGTGGTGAGACCCTGGTACAGCTGCCCAGAGAAGTTGTGGTTGCTCCACAAGTTTGTCCCCAAGGCTGGACAAGGCTTGGAGCAAACTGGGATAGTGGATGGTGATGAACTTTAAGGTTCTAGCCCAAACCAGTCTGTGATTCAGTGATTCTATGTTCTTCTGGGGAGGCTGTACCCACCAGCACGTTTCCATGGTGATGGCCATGCTGTATTGGGGTTCAGCTCTCCTCTCCTCCACCAATGGCAAGAAAAGAACAAATCAGATCACACAGGAGGGGAGTCCAGTGCAGGACACTGTGAATTCATGCACACGTGGTGTAACAGTGCCCACAGCACAGGTGACAGAATCACACAATTCCACCGGGAGCTTGGGATCCACCATTTCCCAGGGGCAGGATCCTAATGGCCATTTTGCCAAATCTCTACTCAAAGACCAGCCCCACACACCTATGGGCTAATTTCTGGAAATAAAATTTCTGGAAATAAAACCTCCCCATCCAGCCTTTAGTACATCATTCCAAAGAGCCCAACCAGACTGTGAAGATGGATGTTAAGAGCAAGAGTGTGCAGAGCCACAGGACCATAATCCCCACGTACCTGAACATGAGGTAGATGTCAGCTCTGTGTTATGGGTGTGATTGTGCTCTCAGCTATGGAGCAACCCAGCCTGTGTCGTTTTGGATGTGCTGAATTATTCATTCACCTCAGTACTACTCAAACTTATAATCGCAGAGAACATCAGGACAAATCTCAGAAGTGAACATCAAATGTAAGAACAGAAGAGCTTTTACAGCAGCAAAAGGAAAGTAACAACAGAAAACAAATGAGCAAGGAATGAAAAGGAATTATTATAAAATATGTACCAGAGCCCTGGTTAGTGCAAGAGTTTGAGGCGGGCACCCCCAGGAGCCCTCGGGCCAGCAGCAGGCTTGTGCAGAGATTTAAACTCTCAAGGCTCCCAGTGGAGCTGTGTTTGGAAAACTTCACAGAGCTGGGATGAGTGAGCTAACCAAGCCCTGCCACACAGAGCAGCCTGCTGCAGGTTCAGACTGTACCTCCCCAGCTGGGTGCCCTGCAGTGTGGCAGGAGATGTCCCACACAGAGAGCAGGGTGCCTGCTGGCACATTTGGCCTGGCTGGATTACAGAACAGGCACCCAGAGCATGCTTGCAGTTTCACAGAAGTCAAGGAGGGGAGCTCACAGGCTCAGACTTCTCTTCCCTTCAAAGGACCAACACTGAGACTCAAGACATTCTCCACCTTGGCCCACGAGGCCCAAGGCTGCCACAGAGAGCCTGCTGCACAGGGTACACAGTGGCAGGAGGATGCTTGGCACTTCCCAGCAAACACTGTTGGCCTTCTCTCTAAACATCGTGTGTTACCAGATTAGGCTGTGGGCAATATTTCAGGAGAGCACCTTTCTTTCTTTAGCTGAGGGATTCTGAATGAAGTGATGCTTAATAATTTCTATGGGCTTGGCTCTTATTGATTTCTTTTCCCATTTCATTTCCCTATGATTTGCTCTGATGCCAGGAAAGAAATGTTGATTATAATCAATAACCTTGTGTTTACTATGCCTGCAATATCCCATCAAGCATTCAAGTTGTCTACTGATTTACTCAAATAAAGGTTTTAATTAATAACTAAAAATTAGCAGAACATTACATCAATCACAATACCTGCATCGTAAGGCTCAGCAGTCCCAGATTCAACCTCTGCACATGAGATGCAGGAGCTGGAACAGGAAGGCTGTGAGATTCTCAGGCCAGGTTGTTCACTCATTCCTGGCATTTGGAGCTGCTCAGGGAAGAAGGTGGAGGAGCCCCCTCAGCCACAGTGCTGAGCAAGGCCAGCACTGGCACAGGTCTGCCCTGCTTGGGGTCTGACTCAGAGGCTTCATCTGCCTAAATGGAGCCCATTATTTGGCTGGTCCATCAGCCAATGGCTCCTAATTGTGCCAGTGCCTAAACTTAGCTTGCAAGCACAGCTAGAATACTAATCATTAATTTCAATCACTTATAAATGCCTGTTATGCTATCAGGTACATTCCAAATGCCACTCAGGATGACTGGCTAGAGCATGGAATTGAAGGAAGAAGAATACACAGTAGAAAATAAAAGCCCTCAATACTGGACACAATATGGAGAGAGCTAATTCCACTGATGTAAGGAAAGATCTGTTTGGCCAAATACACATAATTGTGTACCAGAGTTTGAAGGAGGCAGCTGGGACTGCAGTCTGGAACACAGAAAGGGATGATCCTGAATAAAATGCTGTTATCAACTACAACTACTACAGTTCTGGCAAGGAAGCCAGGGAAGGCAATGGATTTAACAGACTATGGTTTAAATTCTTCCTTTTTTCATGGACTTCAGAGTAATATTCTCAAATTCAGTGAACCTTGCACTCTTAGGACAATGTTAACAATTTAACTCCTAATTTTAACATCCAACTTCAGATGCACATCAGCTGAGTGACCAAAACACTTTCTTTTATATATATAGATGTCTTTGAAGGAATTGCTGATTCATTCCTCCTTCAGTGGGAATAGTCATCCACTCCTTTGAAGGGGAGGTCATGCAAAGTAAGCCAGGTGACCCATACAGCAATAGCTTAAATCCCTCTCCTCTGGGATGGATTCCAAAGGCACCTGTGCATTCTTCCAACCATCCCCAAGCAGCTGCAATCCCACCAGGCAGAGCTGTGCAGAGAGCTGACTGCTTTTGTAACTCCTAAACCACCCTGGGCAGCCTAGTTTGGCTTCTTAACAGGAAACACAAGTCCAAAGTCTTAGAATGAGGTGATTAAATATTTGCCCGAAGCAGAAAGTATTCAAACAGGAGTTTAATAAAACATTAAATATGAAATTAACTGAAATTGCTCCTGAAGCAGCTGCTTAACCTGGTGCAAGGAGCAGAGGAATGGAAGGTGGCAAATGTGACAGCAAGTTCTGAAAAGAGCCTGAGAAACTGCCAGCTAGTACCTGGGATTTATTTCCAGGTCCAATAAACTCAGTTGTATAATGAGGAACAGATTGAGCTGATGCATGGGGAAATGCAATAGCACAGTGAGGAGTTATCACAGATTTTACAGCACAAAGCAAGGATCAGAAATTGGCTCTTGGATGGAGCTGAGAAGCACGGGAGTAAGGGTGACCTGGCTGACATAAGATACTTGAATTCCCAACAGTTCTGATGACCAAAGTTGGGAGGGGGGAAAAATAGACTCTTTCCAATAGGACATAGTGAGAAAAATATAGATTAATAGAAGAATGTGATAGTAATTCTGGGACCTGTGCTAGTCAGCACATCAAAAATTTCTTTTTCTTAAAAGAAATGAGGGTGAACACTGAGGTTATAAAATTATTCATGTTTTTCAGGACAACAGCACATTCCCCAGAATGACTGGAGGATCTCAAGATGCTGGATTAAATAATAAAAAAATGAAATTGAATTCTGAGAAACATGAAATGATTCAAGTAAACAAAATTATATCTCAATTATACAAATCCAGTGACGAACAGTAAACTAGCCTTTGTCATTCAGGACAGAGATCTCTCAGCCACCATGGATACTTCTTTGAAAACATCACCTTGGTTATAATGTCAGGATTTAAGACTGAGGGGAAAAACCCAAAAGCTAGAGAAGGAAATCAAAAAGCCTCATTAAGCCTCTATTTAAAACTCTCATTTAAGCACATCCTGAAAATATCATGCCAGACTCTTCCCTCTTCTCCATTTTTAAAAGAAGTACCCAAAATAAGATTTTAAAAAGAAGTACCCAAAATAAGATTCTAAAAAGAAGTACCCAAAAGGTTTACAGAAGGGGAACAAATGAATGAAGAGGAGGAATGGCTTCTGCTTTTCTTTCTCTTCTGTGTTTGCAGGTCACTGAGGTATGGCACACATATTCACTTGCAATATAAAATGTCAAAGGGGGAAATGATCTTTGACATAAACCCAGCATTAAAGAACTCACTGTCATCATGACTTCTCTGGTGTTCTAGAAGGGGTAAAAAAGGATTAAGATATTTCCTTTTTTCACTCAATTTAGTTTAGGAGGACTAAGAAAGTAAGTAGTTTTTACCCTACTCCCCAAGAGCATGTGATACTCAGAGAGATAACAGCTCTACAAAAAAAGTATTTTCATGAGCTGAAAAACAGGCAAAGAAATAAAGAAAGTTGATTCCAGAGGAGAAAAACCCCAAACAAATAAAAAAACAGCTCAAATATTCAAGTCAGGCATTGGAGGTTGTTTACAGAACTTCTTTCCTTGCTTATTTTCCCATTCATCATTATGTATAGTATTTTGTCACAGAAAAAGAAAGGGAAATAAAACACTTTATTTAGTTGCCCAAAAGTTTCCACACAAAAACTCTTTCTGCCCAGGAAATGACCACGGGCTTGCTGGTGGGAGCCTTTACAAAAGGACAGGCAATATTTATGAGTAGTTTGAAGGTTTCCTAGTGAATATCCATCTGGACAAAGTGGATATGCAAGCTTTGCACTCTGCCTCCCTCTCTCTCTCATTCCTACGTCAGTTATCTAATCCTAAAATTACATCCAATTTTCTCTGAGGAATAGCTCTGCATAAGTGTAAGTTAAATGCCTCAAAGGCATCTAAATCAGGATTTTCTTAGTAGTGGAACAGCCTTAAAAACAAATGAAAATCATGCTTTCATGACAAAGGGGGGGTTTGTCTCAGGCTTAGAATCCCTTTCAGGGAAATGGGTTTACTTTGTACCCATGCAGGCTTGACAGAAGGAGGCTGCACACACTGTGGTGGAAGCAGTTGGTGGCATTTTTCCTTTTTCAGCAAAGATGCTGCCAGGCAGCTGCAGAGATGCCCTGAACTTTGTCCCACTCACCTTCCTCCACCTGCCCCTTGAAATGCAAGCAGGACTCCCAGATTGGCCCATAAAAAATAACAAGCACTGCTAGGACATCTGTATGGAGATTATATTGTTAATCAATATATTTTGCATAGCCCCATGGATCACCTGTTATTGATGATTACGCACTTTAGCTCCTGTGACAATTTGTCAATAAAATAAAAATAAAAAAAGGCTAAGGACAGCATACTTTTAATTCAAAGATGATCTCTTTCTTGAAAAGAGGTGCCATTTGCCAAGCTCTGAAAATACCTAGCTCATGAATATATTCCATTTACCAAGTGGAGGAGCTGTTCACAGAATCAAAACTTTCTTGGTAATCACAATACAGGTAGTTGAGGGTGAATAATTTTCTTTTAGACTCTGGTTACTTTTAAAAATGAATATTGGAAAAGAGGAAGTGTGCTAAAAAGGTAAGTTTTGAGTTACTGAAAGTGTGTTATTCAAACACAGCATAGACTGGCATAGTTTTTATCCCCACAAAAGAGGAAGAAAAATGCTGGATATGGACAGTTTTAAATTTTTTTTGTTTTATAGAACTGACATTTCATCTCCAAATTTTATTCCAAAATATTAAATAAATATTTTGCTTTTTAAGAGGGAAAAGAACAGCGGGTGAACAGACCAAATTCCCAAATTTATTCCTATGTTTGAAACAGCATACTTGAGTTAATTAGGCATTCACAAGAATTACTTTTTTCTCCAAAGCATCCCAGTCCTTATGGACTCTTTCTGCTCTCTCAGGGTTTGCTTCCATTAAACAAAACTGCCCAGTTCTTTGTTTTCCTAAGTGTGTTTTCTCCACTTCCAACACAAGTCTGGGTCAGCCCACAAAGCTCCCAGCTGACTAATGACTCTTGATTACTGATGAATTTATGCTTAATTTTGGCAGGGGCAAAGATGCAAATGGCTGTTCCCTTGCAGATTCCCTGACCTAGCCAGTCCTTGGCAGAGAATGCCATGGCCACTCCACCTTCCATATTTAACATACAGAAAAGACACAGAAATACTAAACCAATACCTCAAAAATCCCCTTCTTTATTACAGGAGATGAATGATGAGTGCAGTATTGATCCACTCTACATACAGATGCTGTATTCAAAACACAGGACCTGGAGAGCTGTCAATATTTAAGAGGAGCTTTCATGGAAGAAAGGCTGTGATGACTTTCAGAGGTCCTTCATCCCTGACTGTCTGCAGGAGTAAGTTAATCAGGAGATGAAGCTCTTGTATCTAAGCCAGGGTTGAGATGGAGCTGTGGAGTTTGAGTGAGAGTAAGGAGTTCTCTTCTATCACTGTAAATACACTCAAAGGGGGAATGTGCTAATTGCAGAACTCTGTGAGCTGGAATTAATATAAACAATAAATATAAAATAGAATCCATGAACCTGGTAAAGTTGCAAAAGCAGTAAATGTTAGAGATGAGATGTTGACTACATTATTATTTTAAGACTTGTGCCTAGTTAAAATGAGATTAGCAAAAAGCCAACTTCTTGCAAGCCATTTTAATTCAGTTTGTGGATAGCTGCTGGAGAACCAAAATTTTGATCAGTTATGCCCCACTTGGGATGCATAAAACTCCAATTTTCAGCTTCTGTTAGTTTAATACAAGGATAGCAAAAATCATGTGGACATTCCCTTCATTTACTCTTGAAACAAACAATTTGCTCATCACCATGTTTTGGCTGTCTGCCTGAACTGCTGAAACTGTTGCTTCTCCTTGAAGAATAACATTTAACCACTCACATAATAACCCAGTCAACCTGAGGTCCTCAAAAAAACCCCTATCAGGTCAATGTATTTCTCTAATGAGGAACAACCCTGGCTTCCAGAACGCTGTTTTTATATGGGAAATCTGCAGGCAAGGGAGATGGGGATATTCAGGACTACAGCCTGTACTCGAAAAAGGCAGGCTCTATTAAATAGCTGTCCATCTCCTGGCACTCCAGGGAAGGAAGCATGCCCCTCTAACAAAGATGAAGGGAATATCAATGGGGCTAATCTCTTCAAAGCGCTCAGCGCTCAAAGCAGTCGCCTGCAGTAGCACAGTCCCCACCCTCATTAGCTCAGCAAACACAGACAGAGACAAAACACTATCTGCAACCAGGGCAAAAAATGTAAAATACAGGGGTTCTGAGCCACCTCCCTTCCCCTTCCAAAGGACAAATATTTCACACATTTTAAATTATGTCCGTACTGAAAAAAAAGTCGTATATTTTGAGAATCCCTTTTCTTTCCCTTCCAGCATATTTAAGTATTGTGGCGTTTGCTCGTATTGAAAAATGATCATGACACAACAGAAATACTGCACGGCACAACTCTCCCCCTGATCAACAAAGGGGGAAAATTCATTGCCAGCTTTTCCCTTTGGCAAACTGCAACAGTCAGAAACAAGGAGAGTGATAGTTTCACACCCCGTGAAACAAGGAGACAAAACGATCTGCCAATCAGCTCGTATTTGTGTAAGTCCAATCTACCCATTGCCTCCAAATTAAAGAATTTTTCTGGTCAGGAAAACAGATGTTGTGAATGAGAAAAAATGGCACACAGCAGCAGAGAGGGAAGGAGTGAGAATTACAAGACAAGGAATTACTGTTGAATAATTCAGTCTTCCAGCATGTCCTTTTATTTCCATGTTGACCATAGGAGTAATTAAGGATGGTCAACAGATGTTGTAAGCGCTCCTCAGGGAAAGAGGCTGACAGGGACGTCTTGTTGATCTGACTTCCGAGGGGAAGCAGCACGACCAGGGCTGGAAAATAGGTCATGGGTTGTTTAAACCAACTCACACCACGCTGGAATCTCTCCAGGGAGCCCGCTAATGGATTCACAAGTGCAAACACACACCACCTAGGGACAAAACATCAATATTGGGGCACCGTCAAACTGCACACAGCTGGGGCAACAGCATCTGCTCTGCCAAAGCAGGGATTTCAGCTTGAGGCACAAAGGACAAAACCTTTTTCCCAGTGTGGCTGAGGTGAACCAGCCCACCAGTACTCCTTCTATCCAAGGTATCACTTTTGAAAATCTTTGGCTTGTGTAAAATAAGCTTGGTCAACAAATGGACCTGAAAGTTTATCTCCCACCCATCAGTTTGAAGTAGGGATCCACATTCAAACATGGACCAAACATATATCACAGGGTTTAAAGAGGCATTCTATAAAGGAATAATCAAGTTTAGATCAAAGAGAAATAGAAAAAGAGAGAGATGGACAAAACAAAGGANGGAGGGAAGGAGGGAAGGAGGGAAGGAGGGAAGGAAGGAAGGAAGGAAGGAAGGAAGGAAGGAAGGAAGGAAGGAAGGAAGGAAAAGGGAGTTTTCTCTGACTACTCTTTGGCCAGACTGTATGGGGGACAGAGAAGGCACACATAGATCAGACACACAGCCCTGACACAGCATTTAGACATGAGCTGAAGCCAAGAAGAAAGTGAAGACGAACTAAAAGTGCTGATTACCAAACTAATAAATGGCAAACTAAGATAAGCAGGTGGCTGCATTTGTGCTCATTAAGCAAAATCTGTGAGAATGTGCTCAATTAAGAAACAGACCATATGAATCCTTAGTTTGTACAGAAAAGGGGTTATAGGGATGCATGGAAAACACATAGATCTTGGCCCACAGCAAAGTAAACAGTTCTGAAGGGACAGACATTAAACAGTTCCTTAAGGGAACAAGGAGAGGAAGGAGCAAGTGGTATAAAATTACAAGTAGACTTGAGCAAAGCCTGAATGAGAAGCAAAACAGGCAGCAAAATAAGTATCAATTCTCTATGTAAAGAGCGAACATTTCAAAGGTTTGAAAGATGTGCTCCAAAACCACGGCTTGGTCACCTTGCTGCCCTGTCAAGAGGAGTTAGAGCACTGTAGCGAGTCTAAATTGAGTAGTAACCAGAACTGGGAGTTATCTGAGTGAAAAGGCAGGTGCTAGGACAAATCCAAATAATTATACTCCTCCTGCATCCCCTGCTGCTGCACCAAAGGAACCGAGAGGATGGAGCACAGCCCGCAGCAAAAACAAGGCAAGAAGAAAGCAGGAAGGGGGAAGGAGAGATGTTTGGTTCATGCTGACACTGGGGAAGGTGGAGGAAAAGCACTTACTTTAACACTTTAATTCTTCATGTTTTGTTTTCTCTCAATACCCAGAACTAGTGATCAGAAGGTTGTGTTAATTGTCAAGAACTTCAATCAAGTAAAAATTACCCAAGTTGAGACTGTATTGCCTGTGACAGCATATACATAGTCAGAATTGAGGCAGGAATGCAGGCATTGAACCACAAGGGAAAAGCACCCTAAGGAATCAATTGATGTTATCAAGTAATCTGCCTTGGAGATTAAAGAACACAGAGCAATAAAGTGTTGTAATGAAAAAAGCTTTCAAGTTAGAAATGGGAGGCATAGGGAAAAACACACATTAATGTCAGCACATAATTGCTCTATGTGGACAAAATCAGATGCCTCTGAAAAGATTACTGCTGAATTCTGTGCTAGAGTATTTTTCTCCCATCAAATGTGACTTTAACTGTAATCAAAAGGAGACAAATACAAAAAGCAAGTTCCAGAAACTGCCAAGCAAGCGGGAGAAAGGGTGAAGATCTTGTCCTGCTCCAGCTCTCTTTATAAGTGGACACAGTGGCCACAGTCACCTCCTGAGATCTGCAAGTTGCAGGTGCACCCACTGCTGATTCAGCCTCTAACTCCAAAATCCACTGTAGCCTTCCCAGCAAAGGAGAGCTTCTTCCAGCCTAGAAAACCCTCCACCCTACCAAGATGAAGCTTTATCTCTTCAGTGCAACTTAAGGGGTATCAATTAATCAAAAGTGTGAAGGAAAGGAGGAAAGAAGGAGCAAAGACGCCTTAACACCAACTTCTCTTTGCAGTCAATACACCAAATGAAATTGAGGAAATCAAAGAGAAAATTGAGAGGGCACCTCACTGCAAGATCGATTTGCAGGGAATACATCTGCCAGTTCTGTTCTGAGCACACAAATTATTACCAGATTCAGGATGTGAAAACTGTAATTTTGGAACTTGATGTCTCAATATCAGTGGAAATTCTAACCATCTGAGCACTAATCTCCATGCCTTCATCCCTGTGGGGACTGCTTGTGGCTTTAACATTAACAGCAATAGCCCAAATAATGTCAAGTGCAAATATTGAACATGCTCCAGCTAATGACATCCCATAAATCCTGTAAATAATTCTGTGTTTAGTAAAAGGCTGGGTAATACAGAGACAAAAATTCGTCTCTGCTGTTTGACACCATAAACAACTGCAGAGGAACAGCAAGAAATTGCCAGCCATTGGACCAATGTTTGTCTTGTGGTAATGGTGCTGTGTAATTAAGCAAAGGAAGCTTGAATTTAGAGAGCAACCCTGAGCAGTTGCCCTGACCCTACCATGGCTGACAGCGGTACCATCTGTTCACTGTCAATGTGTCTACTGAAATAAACAATTTGAATCACAAGACAATCTTGATCTTGCCATTTCTCAACTTTCATATTCATTTACAGCTTTTACATTCTTTTCATCTACTTTTCCTCAGAATAAGACATTCACCTATAGCCCTTGAGGATGGTCAGAAGCATGTTAGGTTATTTGTTCACACTGAGAGAAACACAGCCCAGCCTGGATGGAAGCAGGTTAAATGTTAACACCTCACTGTATCTCCAGAGCTCAAAATAAAGCCATGCATTTTTCCAAATATTATTTGCTTGCCCTCAGCCTTACTGGAACTGCTCTTGATTTTGGATTGTTGCTGTGAAGTGGGGCTTGTTTGGTTTGTTTGTTTTAATGTGCTATGATAATAAATAAATAAATACATCATAGCACACAAGTTGGAATCTTCTGCACCTTCTCTTACATATGCCGTGCTGGGTTGTGATCAACCGTATTTACATTTTCTAAACAGCAACTGGAAACACAAAATGTGGTGACAAGAGGATGCTCCAGGGAAAAATGAATGCTACACCAGAATATATGCACATGGAGATGCCAATTAACTTGCATATAAAAAAGTAAAAGTGAATTTAGTTTAAAAATCAGTTATGCTGTGTTCCATCTTGCACAGTAACTCTGCTCAGCCATTCACAGTATGCAGAATTCAAAGGACATGTCAATTGTGTATAATACAATTTCTAATATTAAACACAATATTGAAGAGCATTACTCCCAGTAGGCTGAGTCCCAGGAAGCTCCATCGCCACTTCTCACTGAAAGACCATGAGGTTGTTTCAGAAAGAGCAGGACAAAGCAGAAAATCCCCGTGAACTGCAGTGGTAATTACTAATGTAGTTGTTTTCTGCTCATTCACAAGTATGGAAAAGTCCACCTTTAAGCTGAGCTAAAGAAAAGCTGACGCAGAGCACAGCTAAAGCAGAAATATTTACACGCAACTTTCATCACTAATTTATCTGAGTGTGGCTCTGATAAAGCAGGAAATGGCTTTAGGGTGCTATTTGACTAACAATGCTGGTCAGGCATTTAGGCCCAGAACAGCAGGGGATCACTGGAGCCAGCAAGGCCCATTCCCAAAAATGCCATCGGCACAACCCCAGCAACTCACAGACTCCTCCTTTGGGAAGCACCTCCCACCTGGTGCATGGCATACCCACAAAGGTAGCACCACTTAAAAACAAAAGGTAAGATGTGCTTGTCTACGCTACATTTGCAAAGATAATTACCTGAAAACAATACAAAGGAAGGCAAAACAAATTCTTCCATTAGCTGGGGCCTTCCTATCTCTGACCTCAATCTCGTCTGCTGATACCGCCAAACTTTTCATAAACCTCTTCTATCATTATAAGCTTTAATTTAAATAATTATTGGGCAGAAGAAAAAAAAACCTGCTCAACCATGGCTCTCTAATCTAGTAATTAAATCCACCTGTAAGAGCTGAACAATTTGTGTCTCTGACTATTAATGCAGTCAAGTATTTTACACTGGGTGATGCAACATCAGCTGGAGAGACTGAGGGACACAGCTGGAAACTGAGCCATGTTTTGATAAGGAAAATCAGCCCAAGCTGCTCCACAGGCAGAGGTGCTGATTGAGGCAGATGTCCCTTTCCCAACAGGCTGTTAAACACAGGATATATTTTATCTACTCTATCCCTCTTGCAGCAAGTACAGCCTGTCTCAGCCAGGTATTTGCCCATCTTTAGCCAGCTGGAATTCCATCCTTTTGCATTCTGCCTACCTGTGATCATCCACTCCAATGTGATATCTCTGTTGTGTGGTTACTCCTGCAGAGAAAATTTTGGATTTTGTCCAAAGGATGGGAGAACGTGCCCATTTAGATTACCTGATAACCTTTCTAATGGAAAGTTCCCATCTGGCAGAATATATTGCAACTGCATTTTTCAGGGATGTGGTTCCACTGCAAATGATCCAACATTATACATCATAAACTAAGATGAGAAACTTCCTCAAATTCTCCTGAACAAAAAAATGAGCTCTTATTCCAAATTACACACATAAATATAATAATGGTTAAACTTGTCTTTGGGAAACTGTCCAAAAATGGACAGTGTCAATGCATTTTTTCTCCCTTGGAAAATGCAAATACCTTATTTAATGATACAGCAGAGAGATCCATGAAATCGCTACACAAATAATATGGAATTTAAAGTCAAAGTTTTCTACCAAGTGACTCAATATATTGATAATATGCACTCCTCAGTATGTAGGTCATCATGATAAAACACCATCCTATTATTTTTCTTTAATGATTCTGTATGATCTTTCATATTCTATCAAAGCTTTACATTTTATGAACACATAATGCAAATGTAAACCTTTTCTTCAATGAGCCTATATATATTAAGTTATATATTATTGTATTATATCATGTTGTACTAGCTTTGAGTAAAACCATTTCCTAAGCTAGGATCCAATTCTGTGCTGCAACATGAATGCTTGTCTGTGCTCTGGAACTGAAAAGTGTTTTCAAACAAAAATGTTTTAGAATGGCCCTCTTCAAATGAAAATGCAATGTGCGCTCACAGTATTGCTGACATGGTAATACATGGCTGATGATGAAAAATAACTGGTTAATTCAATTCCTTGTGCCTAGTAAGCAGCCCTGTCAGCACGATGAAGTTCAGAGGCAATCATAAAAGAACTTTGTAAGATTGGTTATGAAATGCAACTCCAGAATTAGCAAATAAAAGAACAAACAATAATGGAGAATAAACACAACTGGAGCACAGGTAATCTCACTAAGCTTTTTACCCCCGTTGATCAATTCTGTATTTTATGTAATACTGCTGCAATTAACTGTACTCTTTGTAATCATGCATTTTTCATTTTATATAAATGGAGTAGCAGTCCGATTTGGCAGTTTAGCCCACAGAAAACAAACGTATTGATCATTGGCACAATCAGGCATTTCTTCTTCAAAATTCACACACCTGTGCTGCTTCACACGTGTTATCTGGCTCCAGAACTAGAGAGAGATTAGAGAGATTGCACAACCAACCTTGTCTTGGGGGGGGAAAGCTGTTTTAGAGCCCTACCAGAGCGATGAAAGGCGATGTGGTTGGCAGGATGTGGACCTGCGTCGATGGAGAGAACAGGCAGCAGCTTCCGCATGTCCCAGAGCTTCAGCACGCCCGAGGAGTCACAGGAAGCAATGACATCCCCCTGCCAAAGGAAAACAAAATCAAGGCATTGCTTCTGCACTTCTGCCAACATCACAGCCTCTGGCACAGGGCTGGGCAGCCATACACAGCAGCTGGATTTAAACAAATAAATAAATACATAAATAAGCTGTTATATGTGAGCTAATCACGGCCTCTTCTCAGCTCTGTTGGCTTGAATAGAAACAAGACAATGTGACTTCTGAAGAGACCAGTTGAGGAGAAACTGCAAGTACAAGGGAGAAAAAAATGTCATCTTGAATTCCGACACCACTGTCCCCTAAGAACAGGCCTTGTGGTTCTTTTCTTCTCATGCAGCCACAGGATTGGCCTTTTAGCCCTGATTTTAGATTTGCCTGCTTCTGTTTTCCACGTGGAGAGTAAGATGAGAGCAGGACAGACACTTCTTCCCTGCTGTGTATTCCACAGCCACCTGAAGGGGCAGCTCCCTGTTCACTTAAGGGTTGCACTGGATGAGCCTTCTGGGTCCCTTCCAGCTCAGAATATTCTGTGATTCTGTGAGAAACTCCCTCCTTTCAGTGAGCCAGAAAGAATGCAAAGAAAGCCAGAAGAACACAGGAACTATGTAAGGAAAGAGAGCAGGATCATGTCCCCCTCTGTTCAATATTAACTAAAAGCAAAAACAAAACAATGCAAAACAAACAAACACCCCAACAAACAAACAAACAACACTTCAAAACTAAAGAAAAACAAAACCCAAAACAACCCAACCCCCCTCCAAAACCCCCCAAAAAGTCAATAAACAAACCTCTACCCTAAAAAGGGTATTTTGATTACATAGCTTATAAATAAATGCAAAAATCAAAGCAGGGAGGGTAAAGCATGCCCAAATTTAACTTTGTTTAGCTAATTCCTCCCACTAGAACAGAAAGAACCACCCAGCTACTCATGTAGAAACATTTACTTCTCATTTGAACCTCCTAAATAAAGATTCAAATCCCTAAGGCAGCTCAGCTGGTGTGCACTCACAGTTATCAATGTCTTTTCAAATTTATGCAAGTGCAAGATTATATTAAAGAATATTATTTAGAAGGGGAATCACAATGGTATAAAAGTCAGGTGAAACACGGGTCAGATATTGCATTCATGATTTAAAAACAAAAATTAATTTATTTATCTTCCACATAAACAGTATCTGCAATAAAATTGTGGTGTTTTCCAGCAAATAGAGGATTTAAGATCTTAAAATATCCATCAGCTTCTCAACTAGAAACTAATGGCTTGCAAAACACTACCCTGGTGTAAGTATAATGAAATCTTTAGGTTCATTTGGAGGAGATCTAAATGTCAAAACTCTGCTCTGGCTTGTTACAGAGACTAATACAGACTTAACACCAAGAAATAAAGTAATCACTGTTTGCAGAATTCAGCAGCCAGGCTCTTAGCACCTACTGTTTTGCAAAAAAGGTGTCAGTAACCATAACTGTATCTCACCCAACCCAGTGCCATGAGCATCATGGCTCTGTTGAACTGTCTCACCAGCTATGCCCACTAAATTCCCCTCCAGTTCATCTGGATCCTTCCAGCAAGTTCAGCCTGTTCAAAGGACGAGGGCAAGCAGGCTGGCAGGGAAACAGACAACAAAAAACTCCAAAATACAACTACACTCCAAACTGATGGATGGCTTGAACTGGATCTCAGGAAAGCAGATTTTTAACGTGGGGAAAAAACCTCCATTACCATGGATATGAGATTTGGAAGAGTCATCAAGTGCATCCCTTCCTCTTGCAAGCAGTGCTTTCATACATTTGCTGTGTTACAAGTGTTAAATCCCCTATCTACCCCATGCTGATGATGCAAAGCAGCCCNTTTGCTGTGTTACAAGTGTTAAATTCCACATTAGCAGCAATTCCCCATCTACCCCATGCTGCTGATGCAAAGCAGCCTGTGAGTATAACAGGAGTATATACATGCAACCTGTGTCCTTTAGGTTAAATGAAAGTGACTATTTGCAGCAAAACTCCTCCCTTCTTGCCTGTCCCTGATGCATTTCAATTACTGTGTCACCACATCCCACTTGGACACTATTTTCTTGGACTATAAAAAAGCAGCTCTTCCTTCTCTCCTCCCCATCCTTTCTAGAGAGCATTGAGCCTGGGTTCATTATCCACATACCTATTGCTGATGTTTTTAAAGCAAGTTCTGCCAAACTGATCCCCAATTTTGGAATGATCTTTCAGAGGGGCTAGAGATGCACATCTCAGCTGAGCAGAGGTGCTGGTGGAGCTGGCACACAGGAGTAACTACAGAATGGGATGTGTCCTTCCCTTAGGTCATCCCCCACTCCAGTAAAGGGAAGAGGAAATTATTATGTGTGTACAAAAATTCCTCCCTCCATTCCCCAGCATAAGTACTTGGTTTCTAGAGCAGCTCTTCACACTTCACCAGCCTCTTTTCACCTTCTTCTGCAAAGACTATATCCATCTCTACCAATGGCCCACTTAGGAAATCACCAGTATTCTTTACACATATTATTTCATACCCTTTAATATGACTTTGACATATGATTGCATTTTACTCTGGATTTTTTTCTATCCAGAGAGACATTTTAACAAAAAATTCCTTTGAGGGTGTGTGTATGGCTGCAGGTTTTGGTTTGGTTTAGAGCATGTGTGCCTTCACACTTGTTTTGTATGCGTCCAATACATGAGTTCAAGAAATGCTGCTTAATTACAGCTTTGGTAGCTCAGCAATTCTGACCCAGATCAATGGACAGCCCACCTGGGTGACACTGCACATAATCCACTCAGGGTAGTTACAGAAGACACTCCAGTGGGTGCTCTGTGACTCCTCCTTGTGTCACCTCCAGCTGCACCCATGGATTTTCAATATGTCATTTCTCTGGTAAGTAACAGCACAGCCCAGCTGATAGATCATACCAACACTGAGAATGCATCCCTAGAACAGATATTATGCAAATATTGATCAGAGACAGTCCCTGCTGCAAAGTGACTGTGAATGCAGAGCTGACTTTGACCTTCTCATTACTAGTGGGGATTGTTACTAGGGGCATAATTAGGAGGTAAACTCTTTAATTTACTTGTATTACAGGCTTTCCCCTCTTCTCATTAATTTTGCTACAGTAGCTGGCACACCACAAGAGAAGACCCATTCCCTGCTTTCTCACAATCTTGCCATCCCATTCTCTGCCATGTTTATTTTCCCCCAGTGCTACCACAGATCTCTGTGGTAAACAAGCCTCCTCTCTGGCAGGAATTGACACAATCCAGTTGTTAATAGGTGCCACATGCTCCACTCTCACTCGTTCTGGGCTCAGTTGGTCAGAGCCTGGTGCTAATAGCACCAAGGCTGTGGGCTCAATCCCTGCACGGGCTACTCACTGAAGAGTTGGACTCAGTGATCCTTGGCAGTCCCTTCCAGCTCAGACTATTCTGTGATTCTGGGATCTGTGGTCACACCAGCAAGGATGAACCCCCTGATCCCTGAACACCAACAGTGCTGGAGAAACCTGGGAGCACCATCCCACTGTGCTGTGTGCTGGGTGACCTAGAGGACATGGTCCTGCTCCAAAGGGTTCACAAGCTGTCTTGGTGGCAAAGATCAATCAGTTCTTGCTATCACAAGTCTGCAGACATTTTAGCAATTTCCTCCCAGAGGCCTGGTACAAACAAAGCGTGTGTAAAATATTACAGCCAGCAGTGTACTTGGCCTGATTTTTGTGATTAGACAGCACACCTCATCAGGAAACAGAAGCAAGAAAACAGACTTCTGGTGGCAACATGTCAACACACACAAACAGGTGTTTGATCAGCCTCGACACACTCTGCCCACAGACTTATTACTAAGCACATTAATTATCACCGATCCCGAGGCAGCTGCTACGCTGAGAACATCACATAATGATTTTAGTGAGCTGGCTATTACACTTCACCACTTTTTCGCTCTGTTCCACACCTTATCCAAATCAAGTGAGCTGGAGATTGGGGATAACAACTTTTCAATAGGAAGAAATAAACCAGGAATGTAACCAAGCTGAAAAATTACTTGAAGCTAGACACTATTCAAAGAAAAAGAAAAGAATAAGTCATATGTTAAATGAACTCATTTCCATCTGGCCATGGGCAATTTTCAGAAGTTTTTAAGGCAGAATCACTTTGAATTCTCCTGTGAGCTTTTGGCTTTTTCATCCCTGCTAGAGTTATTATTTTAGTCATTCATGGAAGAACCCCCTGCCTTGCTCATGGTTTTCCTCTTCTTCTTTCTTGCCACACTAAAGTCTTTTTTATTATGTGTTTTGGATGCCATATTTTACTGAACAGCATGGTGGACCATCAGGGATTGACTGATTTACTACATGTAAAAGGAGGAGACAATGAGCTCCAAGGAGAAGAGGTGCAAAAGCAGATTCCCCTTGTTCTGATTTCCATTTACACTACATTTGCTGCTGCTCAGCCTAGTTCCATTAGCTCCTTTAATCAGAGAGCATGTAGAATGATTCTATAAAAGTGGTCAGACTTGCTGCCTGGTCTATAGAATCAAGCTGGTACTGTTTCGTGTGTGTACGCTGGAGTAATTAAAGAATTTATACAAAGATTCAATTAGTTTGCATTCAAAGACTGGCTCTGTTCCAGGCTCTACTTAAAGGACTTTGCAAGTCCTTTAATTGCCTTCACAGTTCCCCCCCTCCACTCTTTACCTTCCTGCCAACTTAATGAACATCTTTATATTTCAGAATACCTCCCATTAAAATGGACATGCTCAGCTCCATATACACCACAATCCCAATCTCAACTGCCCCTTGCAAACAAACCAAATAATTGTTACATCAGGAATGAAACGATTTATTTAGTTTACAGGAAGTTTTTAAAACCTATTTCCTTCTTCCCTTTTCTTAAAAAATGTATTTTTTCTTCTGAATATTAATGATTAACAGTGGGACTAATCACCAGGTAAACTTTAGGTAAATATTCCCTGAAAACTGCTGTTTCACACTCGTGAGAAGGATAAAAATCTCCATAATTATGTCTCTTGTGTATAAACACACCTCTGGATTTATTGCTGAGAGATCAATAATACATGAAGTGCATCAAGTTGCTTTATCTAATTTAGACAGCAGCAGACTCCTCCCAGGAGCATCCTCTTTACAGCTGAAGGCAAGTCAGTAGTTGTTTCATCACCTTTTGTACGTATTTTTAAAAAGGCAAAATAGTGACTGAACTGCAACTCCTTTTCACTATGACAAGTTCCCTGCTTTGCAATCTTTTGTTTTCAGGACAGATGCAGCTGGATGAGGTCTATTTTAAGGGACTCCTGCAATGGCTTTGGCATTTTCATCAAGCCCAGGGGCAACAGATTCATGGTAGACCCCATCCCAGCCAGAAAGAAGCTTGATAATTACTGCCCCTTTCCACTGCTCCTGGGAATCTGGTTGAGCTTTGGCATGCCAAAGGGCAGGTGAGTTTCTTACTGGTCTTACCAGTCGTGTTCCCAGTCTCTGAACCCAGCAAAAGGAGTATGTTGTGTGTACACAAGGCTGGTGGGAACTCCTCACCCTTAAGTGCCAGTAGGTAAAGGAGGCACTGAGGAGAGGCTCCAATAATCTGCATTTCTAACGGTCCCTGTGGGACACGTCCTAAATCACTTCACTGAGCCCCCATTTCATACACATTCAAGTGAATGTTTTTAAGAGAAGGAGTCATTACCTCCCACATGCACAGCATGAAGCACATCAGAAACCTGAGGAGAGTTATCACCTCAGGCCGTGTTGCAATGCAAAAACTAAACACACTCTATAGAAACAATGAGACACACAGAGCCCTGTCCGTGTGCCACCCCATCCCACTGTGGAGCAGCAGTGAGCGAGGGCAGAGGGATCCCAAGACAACCTAGGCAGAAGTGGGTGAATCTGCTGTAGCAATTACAAGGAAAAAGATCTTACTGTCCAATTAATCCAAATGAATTACATAAAATATGATAAAGATGGAGGAAAAATGCAGATGTGGCCCATTATTAGACTAATGACTAATCAATCACCACCCATGTTTGAAATGTTATGCTTAAATCACCACAGTTTCAAATGAAAATAGCATCTTCTTAGAAAGACATGGAATTACTTAGCCTGGCAAAAGTACAAAGCTTTACTGATTACACTTTCAAAGTGCAGTGGTCTATTTTTAACAATTATGTGCATCCAGAGTGGGGGAAAGCAGTGATTAAGGGCTATTAGCAGGCAGTGCTGGTGTTTTACCATTTGTTTTTTTCCTACCTTTGTCCTTTAATAGTTTGGACTTCTGCATTGTGATCAAAGTTGTAGAGGACTAGTTATACTTCAAAGCAGCTGAAAACTCAGACATGAAACTGGGGTCTGGCCCTCACTCCCAGTGACACTTTTTACAGCTTTGAATAGCCACCAACTGGTGAGACACCAGCTTTTGGAGGGGTAAGGAGAATCCAAGATACTGATGCAAAAACAATAATCTCAAAGCTTCACTGTTGGCTCCTACAGAAGAATCCTCCAACTCCCTTAGCAGTTGTCAATGAACAACTCCAGATTTTGCACTGAGTAGAACTAGTAGAAGTTGACCCAAGAAGGTGGCTACTGCTGCTTTCAGAGCATATGGCGACTCAGAACACCCCTTGTGTTCTCCAAAGGAGAGCTCCACTAAATGCATGGCAATGGCAGAACTTTGTTACAGCAGAGTTTCTAATTCTACTAACTCTCAAAAACAATCACAGATCATGGGTCTCAAGTTTGTGTACCTGCACTCTGCAGGCTTTCCTCTTGCTGAGTGAAACAGGGGGAATCTCTCTTCCCTTTGACACATCAAGTAGCAGGAAGTGCCTGGCGGTGTGTTCGAGGAGCACAACGAATGCTAGGATTGCAGAAACCTTTTGCATAAATTTCCATAAGAAACCACTGCACTCCCTGCAGAGTTACTGCTCACAGTCGTTGACATTGCACTTGAAACAGTGCTGCAAAGGGAGCAATAGCAATAGCAGAGTGGTTTAAAATAATCAGTTTTGTTTTTCCCTTTCTAGCCATCAAAGAAGGGTCTGAATTCTGGGAGCTGTGCAGTGAGAGGAGATGAATGACAATTGCCATCACTGGCTTTTCTCTATATTTTTGAGAGCTACCATGACAAAGTAAAGTTAGGTGCCATAATTACCAGATTAGACACTCCTGAGAGCAGCAAGCATAAAAATTCTTGGCCTACACCCTGTTGGTGCACAGGGATTTTATTGTCATTCAGTTCCAAATGTGAAAAACTGGGTACTATTCACTTCGCTTCAATAATGTTAAAATACAGATATATACTTTCTTAAATTCATAAATTAGAATTAGTGGCAAAAGATCTATTGCTGAAATGCAAAATTGTTCATTTTAAAATGCAGAATATCTAAGTCACTGAAAGAAAATGAGTGTCAGTAAAGCATGTGTGCTTTTTAAAGAGAAACCACCAAAGAAACACATAAAATCATGGAAGCATTTAGGTTGAAATAGACCTCTAAGATCATCGAGTCCAACATAATATTTGGCTCCTTATCTTGTCTTTGGGTGTTTAGTAAGGGGAACTAAATGCATAAGGAAAAAATATCAACAGTATTAGAAATGTATTCACAGAAGCTCACCCAGTTCTGAACTCCAGAAAGTGTATTATTCTCTCTCACACTTTTAATGTATTTCAGGGGAAAAAATGATCAGCTCAACTAATCTCATCCCATAATTTTCAGAACTATTTCACAAAAAAGAAGCTAAATATCTCTGGTGGGCTGACATTGCTGGGTCCCAGATGTCCCCCAAACCCACTCTATGATTCCCTGCCTCAGCTGGACAGGACAGAGAGAAATAGAATAAAAATTTTGTGGGTTGGATAAAAAATAGGGAAATATCACTCACCAAGCACTGTCACGGACAAAGCAGACTTGACTGGGGAAAAAAATAATTTAATTTATGTACAAGACTGAAGGAATGGTTAACAGGCTCAAAACAAGCAGGGGGGAAGTGGGGTGGAAACAGGATGAGCTCTGTCTCTTTCCTCTCCTTTTTAAGATATATTGTAAACCAGACTGAAAAATTCCAGTCAATGCCTTAAGTGCCTTGTTGTGTCTGGGGTAAGTTAAAGCTCCTGAAGCGCCTAACTCAGTCTGGATGCTGTTTTAAATTTTGCCAAGTACCTCATAAAGTTTGCAAGTCAAAGTTTGTTTGACTTACAAAGAACCACCTGAGAATTTTGTTGTTTCTCCCATGCTCTGCCCAGATTAGGTCAAACCTCCCTCTCCTGAGCCCACTGAGTAGGAAAGGGCATTACACCCTCAATGACCTCACCATCCCCATTGCCCTCAGGGTCCCCACTGCTCTCACAGCACCCACAGTCCCTACAGACCCCATAGCCCTCACAGCCCCTACAGACCTCACATCCCTCATAGTCCCTACAGAACCCACAGCCCTCACAGCACCCACAGTCCCTACAGACCCCACAGCCCTCACAGCCCCTACAGACCCCATATCCTTCGCAGCCCGAACAGTCCTCACACCACTTAAAGCCTTCAAAGCCCTCATAGACCCCGTATCCCTCACGGACACCACACCCACCACAGCCCTCACAGTCCCTACAGATCCCATATCCCTCACAGCCCTCACACACCACACAGCCCTCAGTGTCCCCATATCCCTCACAACCCTCCCAACCCTCACACACCACATAGCCCTCAGTGTCCCCATATCCCTCACAACCCTCACAGCCCTCACACACCACATAGCCCTCAGTGTCCCCATAGCCCTCACAGCCCTCACAGCCTCCACACCCAGCACAGCCCCCACAGCCGTCACTGACCTCAGAGTTCTCACAGACCCCACAGCCATCTGTAGGAGACCAGAGAAATGGCTGACCAGCTCAAAACCACCAGGATGGCCACTGCTCCATCTCCCGTCCGCTTGAGTCTTAGTCAGCCTCTGGGCCACACTGAAATGGTGGTGGCCAACCTACGGCCTGCTCCAAATGGCAGTGACTGACCCATGGCCAGCCCCAAATGGGAGTGACTGACCCATGGCCGGCCCCAAATGGCCATCACTGACCCATGGCCGGCCCCAAATGGCCATGACTGACCCATGGCCTTCCCCAAATGGGAGTGATTGACCCATGGCCGGCTCCAAATGGCTGTGAATGACCCATGGCCAGCCCCAAATGGGAGTGATTGACCCATGGCCTGCCCCAAATGGCCATCACTGACCCATGGCCTGCCCCAAATGGCTGTGACTGACCCATGGGCTGCCCTGAAATGGTGCTGTGTCCACAGCAAACCTTGCCCTACACACCCAATATAGCACCAAAACAATATGCATTCCTACCCCTGACGGACTTCAGCTGGGCGTTCTCAATTATTTTTAGATTAAATCAATCTGATATTCAGGTACCTTCTAACAGTGATATTTATTCAACCACTGATTAATTGTATATTCATAACAGAGAAGCCTGTCCCAAAGTTGGTCCTACTTTCATGCTTGCATAAAGTAATTTTAAATCCAGCTTGGCATTCTACAAAGCCACATCCTTTGTACCACTGTTCTGTTTGCCCATGATTCAGTAAGTGGTAAACTTTCAAGAGTCCTCTTCCCAAATACAAACCACTGGTCTAAACTAATCCCATTTCTCCACCCCACACATTTAGTTTAAGCCCTTTTGAAGAGACAGCTTTGCACAAACATTGTTGAAAGAGCTGTTCCTTGTCCACTGGTAATCGATGCAAAACCAGTAGCACCTGTTTTAAGAGGTGTCCAGGCTAATGCAATGTGCAATGTGAGCCCCACCAATGCCTGCCCAGAACAAACTGGGAGCACTGGGAGAGCTGTCAGGGAGCAGACCCAGTATGAGCAGCGATGCCTGGAGCTCTGGCCTCACAACTCAATGGTTCTCCAGTCCAAGCAGTGACAGCAACAGCACAGCAGGAAAAAGTCCCACAATTTGTCAAAAACATGACTGTCACATGAGAGAGTCACAGGGTAGAAGGTGAGGATGCTGTGTCGCTTTCTCACGTGTTTTAAAACATAATTTCCCATGAAATGCCACAAAGAGAGGCAGGTTGGACTGTACTGCACATGGGAAGTGGAATTTCAAAGAATACAGATGGATCTTTGCATTCTGACTTTGTTTGTTTTGCAAAAAGATGAGTTTAAGAAACAGCTGGTAAAAAATGAATTATGCAGGGGTCTGGACCCACAGTGTACATCTGCCACAGGAAAGGCTGGTGTGCTGGGCCAGGAGATGCAATTTAGAAAAAATTCTTATTCCTTAGGATGCACAAATTAATTCTTCTCCTCTAAGAAAGAAGGGCAAAGTTTTCCACAGTGCTTGTGGTTCTGCATGCTAAACAACACTTGCTTCATGTACTGTATACACAGAGGGTCACATTCACTGCAGAACACAGAAATAAGCAAACAAAATCACATTAAAGGAGATAATCTCTGCTTCGTTTAGTTAGCAAGCAAAGAGACATAACAATATTTTTATTTGTAAATATAAAGTTTGAAAACATACAAGAAAATATTATACAGTCAATTATTATCAGTTTCTGCTTAGGACCTTTCAAGGGCCAACCTGACCTAGAATATATAATTATTTAAAGAATTTTTAGAAGTCTTTAAAGTTACTCAAATCCAAGTTATGTCAAAGCCATCTAAAAATGATGCCACATGTTTTATTCTTGGGCTTTACAGACCTGTCTGAATCCAAATGTCAGTGCATTACCCCAAATTTTTATCATGAAGAGTTGAGACAAAGCTTCATCATGTGCAAATATTTAAATGAGAGCAAAATCTGATTAAATGCTTCAATTAGAAAAATTAAATATTTAAATATTTCATTTACTGCTGGTTCAAAACAAATGAATGAGACAGCGTGATGGCAGACACCTGCCTTGCTTCCTCCTCTGCACCATCATTGTGTGGATTTCTTCCCAAAATCCAGTCTAACTCTACACTCTGTCAGCCTGAAGCCATTCCCCATTATCACTCTCCTTCTTTACTGTAGGCTCCCTTCAGGTACTGAATTTCTTGATGGATACTGAATTAATTTCTTGACGGATTTGAAATACTCTCCTAGAGCCAGCCATGAGGAAGAGCAAAAGAAGGTGTTCCAAAATCTAAGCTTCCCCATGTTTGTTTGGGTGAATTTTACAAGATAGTTCAGGGTTTGCTGTGAGTCCCTGCATGGTGACAACAAAGAGCACCAGGAGGGACTGTAAAAACAGAACTGAAAAATCAGCTCTGTGGTAAATCATAGACTCACAGAATATCCTGGCTTGGAAGGGATCCACAAGGCTCATCAAAGTCCAACCCTGGCCTGCACAGAACAGCCCCAAATCCCACCCTGTGCTTGAGAGCGTTGTCTGAACAAAAGAGAGATGCAAACCCTGAGGCTGGAGGAGAGAGGTCCCATGGCAGAATGAGCTCATCTCATGTCTCATAATACAAAGGCTTGAAACAAAAGAAGGCAGATTTTCTTGAGCTGTGGTTATTTTTAGAGTTAGTAAACTTGACGGGATTGGGTTTAGAATCTTCAAACAGGTTTATGTTTATTTATATATAATGTATCTATATATGTTAGAGAGAGTAGAAAAAACATGTAATGCCAAGTTTTCGAAGTCAACTTGTGCCTTGATTAAGCAAACTGCTAGACTAAGAGATTTTTTAATGATTTTTTTCCCCAGAAGAAATTATAACTGGGATTTTGATCCAAAAATAACCCAGGAAGATAAAACAAGCAGAGAGTGAAGGAACTGCATTTTGTCTGGTTTGGGAGTGCAGAGGCAAACTCCAGCAGCAGTCAGTGCAGTTACTGAGTCCGAAGGTTTCTCAGTGCCCATCACCTGCTGCATGTGGCTTTTCTCTGCCCTTGGCTTACCAAGGTGTGTGACACCCATTACTGAGTTTTTCTTTGCAAATGATCTCTGATGAGAAGCCTGAAATGGTGATGGGAAACTGAATGACATAAACAAGGTGTGACATTTAAAAACCAGTCCTCGATTTGTGGGTTTTTTTAATCCCACTGAAAGGCCTTGGCTGAGACTCTTTTCTCAAGGACACAAGGATACAGCAACTCAGGAGAGACACTCCCTTCCAAACCAATGCATCCTGAATTTTCCTGGCCTTTAACAGGTAAAGAAGTCTCTACATATTGCAGCTTCCTCACAGTAAGATCAAGAGAAATATTTTTACTTCTAGGCTATCTGCTGGACATATTTATCCAGACTTCTACATTAAGAGAATCAGAGTTGGAGAGCAAAATATTCAAACTGATCAAAATAAAATGGACCTAGCCAATTCTACTTGAATGGCCCCAGAATGTGTTATCAGATCTGCACACCACATGTAAAGCAGGCCCAGGGCTAACTGCAGGGTCTGTGGGTAACACAAGGAGGATGGCCAAGGGGAGGGAGCACTCCAGGAAACTTACTTCCAAAATTAGGGAATAACACGACTGTGTCAGAGAATGGATGTACAAGTGAATTCCAGAATGATTTTCAGAGTGATTCCCTATATTAGAAAGAGCTGTTTGCCAACAAATGAAATGGGGGTACTTTGACACAGATTTTGTTCCTTGCCATGACAGAGAGATGGAATTGATTTTTTTTTTACTTCCAGGAGTGTTTTATGACCTAAAAATGGCTAACTAATGATAATAAAATCTGTACTTAAAATGTAATTCAGTTCTGTAATTATATTTCTTATGCATGGAGACAGAAATAAACTAGAGGAAGAACCTATTAGCCCTTTTGCATGTATAATTGAACACATTTGATATTACTGGGTAACCTTTGTAAGCAACTGGCTTTGAGTTTATGCAAAGAGGTGAACACTTTGAATACATAAATAACAATAAGAGCAGATAGGTTTTTGATTTTGTATTCTGTTCTTTTCTTGTTTGTGTCTGTTAGATGCAGCCAGACATCTCTGACTTTATCTGGCTATCCATAGAAACATCTGAGAGATCTGACTTTTGCATCGTTTGGGTGCAGTAATGAATAAGAACTGACATCAAATATCAATATTATTGGCCCAGCTAAATGGTAGCTGACATCCAACTGGACTGCTGAGGAGGTAAACAAAATTGAAATTTATTTATTTTTTTTGTTCAAAAACTGTCTGACATTATTTGCCCTTCAGTAAATCAATGGAGGAATGACCTAGCTGCTGGTTGCATTTGGGCCTGGGGAGGTAAAACTGGCAGTTGTTCTCAAACATATTTTTTATAGTCTTTTAAGTTTTCCTAATATAACCAGTAGCTCTAAAAATACTTTTTTTGTGCTTTAGGGAAACTTGATATCCACTGTACTGATTCCTAAACCTGCAGATCTGACACAAACACAGCATGGCAGACTCTTGGCATTCTTTTATTTGGACACAAACACATAAATATACACACTTATAAGGGAACAAACTTTGTTCTACTTTAAATTTACAACTCAACCAAGCATCTATAGTCTTTATACTTCATTAGCAGAGGTGATTTACCATTGCAAAGGAGGTACAGAGCTTACCTGAGATGCTGTTTGAGCCATACCCCAGGGCAAAATAAATATCTGAATTTTTTTTCCTTACAAAGTTACTGTGTTATGGAAACATGGGACTAAAAGGGATGCTAACAGTAACCTTTAGGAGGAAGGATGCATTTTTGCAACGTTCTCAATTGAAAAGCAGCTATGTGAGTTTTGCTCAAATTTTCTCAAATGCTCCACAGGTAGAGAACCAACTTGGAAAACAGCAGGATTTTAATGCTGCTGGGAGTGTTATCTGTTAAGTCCTGACAAAACCACAAGTGCAGAGGTTTCTCCAGGGCACTGTGACTCCTGTGTCCCAGCAAGGCAGGACCCAACAAACGGGCACATCCCAGGTGACAAGCTGGCAGTTCTGTTCCATAGAGAACAGGCTAATTAGGGAATCTCAGTACTAATAAATGAGTTCTGGCTGCAAACTTGCCCACTGAACAAAGAAAACTATTAACTACAGTTTCAGAAGCATGGTGTAGTAAATTACTCAGATTTAATCAGTTTCACAGAGCTTAATGAGGATTTATTCAATTTTTATTCTATTTGCATTATTCTTTTTTAGCTTCTTCACACAATATTCTTCCCCAAAAATACACCTTAATATTTGGACACACTGCCTGGACGGCTTTCTGATCTAACTAGAGAATTTGCTCCTTGTTCTTGTGTAATTAGAGTTTCCTATACTTTCTGAACTCCTTTGGACACCAAGCAGCCTGAGACAGGATTACCAGAAGGCCACTGAAGTGATGCAGAATTCCACTCAAACTGCCCTATGTCCAAGCAGAAAAAGGAGTGAATCCCTTGGGATCTATCTCCATTACAGCTCTGCACCCACAGGGTGTGACCATGTAGGCAACACTTCTGGCAAAGCATGGGATGTACAGACTCATGACATTACGATATAAGAAAATATAACAAAACAAAACCAAAAATCCAAGTAGGATTTTTTCAGCAATCAGCCTTCAGTTTTATCATTGTAGACTTCCTGGGCCAGGTATAAGCAGTAGGTTGGACACTCTGGAATTAATGTTGCACTTTGTCCAAACTGTCCATGATCAATGTCCAGAATCTTTTCCATGAGAGCAGTGTTAAAAATATGACTTTCTATAAAAACGTTTTTCCTTATAAAATATGCATTTTTTAACAAAAATATTGATGCTCAAAACACCTTAATCAGCTTGCTTAGGGTGGAATATCTTAACTTTTTGTAAACAAGCACTACAGGGTAAGAAAATAGTTCTCCAGTGCTATATTTGGCTGGAATATAGCACTTGCTTTGCTAGCCAGCCAGTGGGACAACTGTTAATTGCACAACTCAGGGCCACTACTTAATTTTTCAGCAGCAGAGGTAACTTACACAACTGCAATCACAGTTTCTGAAGTAATACTCCTCACTCCCTTTGACCAATGCTGCACTAAATGTCTCTAGTTTTACTAATTCAATCACTGAGAATGCCAACCAATGATTTTAATCCAGATGCCAACTGGAATATTCCTTACAAAAAGTACCTGCTCATCTGGAAGGCTGTCAACACGTGGTCTTTCAGCTTCCTGTTAATCATTATAGGTCACATGAGGCCCTTTCTGAATTAAAACCCACATTAAAGACAGTGCTGTGGTATCTCCACAGTGTTTCCCAGGCCACTCTTGCTCCTGTTAAACACTCTCTGTTCCCCAGCACAGTCTCAGGGCACTGAGAGGCAGGTTGTGCCTGCCAAACACAGATAGATGCACACAGCCAAGGAAGAATTAAGATGCCTTGGGAATTCCTATTCCCCTCCCTGCCATCAGCTTATCCCTTCCCTTCTGCTGCGCCAGCCCCTGGGGTTTGCCCTACAAACACACAGGGCTGGCAGAGCAGTTGGCAAAGCAGCAGCTGATACTGAGCAAGAGGAGGATATTCAGGATCTCCTGCAGGTAAAATTAGTACTTTGCTCTGCCTGTAATGGAGGTGTCAGTGGGAGCATGGGGAGAAGGAACACCACAAAGTTATTTTTCAGGAAAGACGGTCTCTGAGAGAAAAGACTGCTAGAGGCAGCAGAAACCACCACATGCCTCAGCACTTCCACACCAGTTTTAAAGAGCAGTGTGGCCAGGAGAGCTGCAGGAATCATACATCACAAATGTTTGGGTCATTTCAAAGTATTTCATATGGCCTCTAGGAGCCATTCAGGAGAAATTCCTCCCCTTCCAAAGTTATCAGTCATTCAGACAGCAGTCTGTCACCAATCCCAGCCATGGTTCATTTCAGACAACAACTATAAATTAACCAACCAGGGAGAAAAACCCAACAAAAAATTCATTTAAATAAAGTAATCAATGATCCCAGCAGAGGAGAATGGCTTAGACATCATGCACTGACCAAAGGAGAAGGAGGGAGCAGCAAGGAGGGGACAGCTCTATTGTAACAGGCACTGGGGCTCTGGTCTGGCTGGCAGGGGGGCCACTCTGAGTCACCTCTGATTCTGAATCCAGCCCCAGAGGTCCCTGTGTCACCAAGGAGTGGGACAGTCTGGCCAGAGCAAGGAGCAGGATGTTAGAGGGAAGAAAAAAAGGAAATCTGCATGCAGAACTCACCTTCTTGTTGAATGTAGCGTGAGTACAGGCATGCACGTGACCCCGGAATGTGTAAACACGGACACCCTAGGAATGAAACAAAAAGAGAGCATTTAAATAAGTTACAGCAATCTAAGTTATTCTCTAGCTTTGGTGTAAACAGAAAGGCCTTGATTTTATGGCTGTGTGAAAATCAAGACACACTGCGTGTTAAAAAGCCAGCTCCTGGTTGCTGGAACAGGAACACATTTTGCACCATTGCTATGGATGTATGTCCTTACTTCACACAACAGCCAGCAGAAAAGGTACATTCAAATATCCCCAAGTAAAGCCATCTCCCTGGCTGGGGGGGCTGGAATTGGAAGGTGGAATTGTTCCTTCCAGAACACTGAGCTCTTGCTCTCAGGCACTGAGTCAGAACATGTGTCTTGATATTCCACACATACCATTCAAGGCTTCCTTAAGGAATCACAGGCATGAAATCAAAATTAATTATCTTTTGTCATCTCCCACATTAGGCCATAAGTGACCTACATAGTGCAGTAACATATGTCAGATGTCATCACTGATATCTGGCTTGTTCTCCCAGTACAGGAGCCATCCAACCACAGTATCCCCTGCTAAAAACCCTGGAATCTTCAGGATGGTGAGACAGGAGTATTGAAAAGAGATGCTCTTCTCTGTTTTCATAGAAACCACTGGCTTCGTGGGTTAAAAAATACTTCCTGTTCAAAGTGAAGCCCAGCTTGGAGCAGTGCAATCATGTGCTGCAGAACAATTTTTCCTTCCAAGAAAGCACTTTATTAACACTGCAATTGAAAGACAGTTTGTCGCATTTTTCTGGAGAGTTGAAAAAGCCCAAACACAAGATTTGAAATTCCACTACTCATCCTGGTCTTGAATCAATCTCACAGAAGCAGAGGTAACATAGGTTAATCACACCTCTGTCATGCTTTTGGAGTTTATATCATCAGCTTAATCCCATTTTAAGTTTCCTGATGAAAAAAAAAAAGAAAAATCACTCCTACTCTGACATAAGAAATTTGAATTCTTTTTTCACTGTCAAAACCTCCTACATTTTATCATCAGCATGTCTAGCAGCACATTCTCACTGTTTGCAACAAGCCCTTTCAGAAAGCAGTTAATGAGGTTTGACCACAGAGGAATTCTGGAGGGACACTCCTCGATAATGCTCTGAGGTTCATATTATATCTCTGAACCACTTTGGAGAACTCAGCCCAACAAAGCAGCAGTTGAAGGGGATTACATTGTTGTTGTAAATATCTCAGGGGTTAAGAGCAAAGAGGGAAAGGAGCTATTGAGGTTGAAGAGCAATGTTGACACAGGAACATATGGGGATTCATTATCTGCAGACAAATTCCAGGGAAAATTAGAATACAGTTCTTGAACAGTGAGATACAAAAACTTACTCCATTCCAAGTAGTGGGGATAAAAAAAAAATCTCATTACTACAAGAAGCTGCCTGAAAAGCTTGGAAATAAATGACCTTCTCCTGTATGTGATCTTTTGCCTGGACTTGGAGACCAAGGAGACTCTTTCCACTCTTGTTCATATGGCATTAGAATACAAATCTCTGATAAAGCCCAGCATTTAATGCTACACAGAATTCCTTTTGTTTACAAAAATATCACCCAAAGAAGGGAGCAGGAAACTTTGGCAAGTGCCATTTTGTATCTCATTGTATTTTACCTCTTTGTGTTGAAGTAGTTTCTGCTCCAAGGCCACATGGCTACTGTGATCATATTAGGAAATTGGTATTATTCCCATGAAAGGATTGCAAGGCAACAAGAGAAAAAGGCTCTGAGCTATTAAAGGTTCTGTATTTAAAGAACACATCATCTGCTTTAAGCATAAAAAGGTTGCCAGAGCACAGTCCTTGAGTCCCCCATAGTTTTCAACAGAATTACAAGGGGAAAGACTGCTAAAAACCCACTCCAAAATCCCTGTATATTTATAAGTTAAATATTAGATACAGGCTGGATATCAAGGCAAGGTTCTTCCCCGAGAGGGTGTGGGGCACTGCCCAGGCTGCACAGGGAACGGGCACAGCCCCGAGGCTGCCAGAGCCCAAGGAGCTCTCAGGGATGCACAGGATGGGTGTCTGTGCAGGGCCAGGAGCTGCATGGATGATCCCAGTGCATCCCTTCCAGCCCAGCAGATTCTATGATTTCTAAGTAATAAATTCTTTCTAAGTAACATACTCTGTGATTTATAAGTAATAAAACATGGACCAATAAATGCTGATACAAGGAAAACTTATATAATTATTTCCAATTACAGATTTACTGCTGGAATAGAAATGTGATTACACAGAAATCCCTAAGACTGAAAGGCAAATTAATTTGATATAGGTAACAGCCAGGAGACAAAGATAACCAAACAGACATAAGCAGTATAGTGAGAAAAAATGTCAAGGACATGAGATGTACCTTGTGGGCCAGCAGCATATCGATTGCACCCAGCCCATGGTAACAAACCAAGTGTCAGTGCATGTTTTGCATGTAAAAATTAGCAGTAAAGTAACTGCTGCTGCTCAGCAGGGTGTAGTATTTACCCTCAGACACTCTCAAAGAGCAATACACACAGAAGCCTCTCCACAAACACAGAAAAAGCATGCTGTCACAAACCAGTGGGAAAAAGAAAACCACACGGATGTTGCACAAAATGGATGTTAACTTTCAGCTTTCTCTCCATAAGTCAATTCTGTATAAGCCCTCTGAAAAGGATTTTAATAAAAGCAATAATAATGGTAATAAAAGTGAGACAAAGGCAATGGTTCTGCAAAGCGTTTCTCAATACTATCAAAACTTAATTTCCAAAGTGCCACTTTATTTTTATTCAGTGCACAGCTTGGGTTTTCTTTACCAATACTGGGAAATCTGAGTTTTGCAAACATAAAAACAAATCTGGAAAGCTACTGCTCAGCTGTAATAGCTCAGGAAAAAAAACAAATAGTGAAAGATACTCTGTGAATCAGAATTCAAGTTAGCACTGAGCTTTGAGCACCAAGAGCTCAGCAGTAAGTTAATGAAATCCCTTTTGCACATGCATTCTGCTTTCCAGGCTTTAATTATAAAATAATCCACTACAGCACCACCAGTGCTTCATGCAGTGTGGAACTGAACAGGGTTCCCACAACCACCTGGACACATCTGCCATGTCAATTAACTTCTTTAAGGTTCAAGTTGAGCAAGAACAAACATTTGGGACTTGCATCACAAGGAAAAGAGCAAGGAAAAAGAAGGAGATTGACATTAGGACAGTTCTTAGTTCTTAGGGGCAAATTACAGTCCTTTGCTGTGGCCTGAAGGTCTCACTGACCATCACTCCCAACAGAGGGAACAATCACAAACTGAGAGCAGGAGCAGCAACAGAACACCAGAGCAGAACTCTGAAACTGGAAAAAGGCCCATTGTCCCCACCTTTAACCAGTCTCATTGCATAGGAAAACCAGCAGCATAAATCATGGAAAATACATTATTATTGTCAACTGAGTCTTGACTGAAATATTAATGGAGGAAATCTGAGACCCATTCCCTCCTTGAGCTGTTGTCCAATTATATTAATAACCATACATTCTTCCTCTGCAGGAAATACACAGATAACAGCAACATTCAAAGAAAACAAAATATTAAGTGTTCTGCATAGTTGAGGTTTTGGGGTTTTTAAATTATTATTCACACATGCACACACACACATATAATTTTCCAGTCTGAAATCCAGAAATTAACATTAGAATCAGTGGTTAGAAACACCCTGGCATTATGCTGTGGAGCCTATCAACCTCAGCTTCCACTGAACACAGGCATTATTTGTCTGCCTTGGACTGGAGCTACCTAAAAGACTCCTGAGAGAGAAAACATTCCTTTGTTAGAGTGAAATCTGGTATTGTGGAAAAGCAGCCTGATTTTTGGAGCTATGGATCTGCGAGCAGTAATCCTGCTGCACAAGTAGTTAAACAAGGTTTCTAAGTTCAAATTATTTTTTTTTTTGTTCCTACTTTCAAAGGATAAAAGGCCAAGATTTGGGAATCAATAGTAAAATTCTGCTGTAAATCCTCCCTATTGTATATCCACATAGATACAGGAATAGCAGGGTAAGACAAGACAGGCTGAAGACAATCATAATTAATTTGCTTCTTTGCTTCTTTGCATTGCAATAATTAAGTCCAACCTTTAACTGTGTAACACAGCAGCTGAATCTTCCTATACTCGTTTTAATTACCATTTCAGCAGCAACAAAATAAAACTCCCAAACTTTAAAAGCAATACTGCAAGCACCTCTGGAGAAAAAACACAGCCAAAACCAGTAGGGTGTCCTTTGAAAGCTACCCATGTTTCTCAAACTCTACTCTTTTGGATTTCTTTCTGGATTTTGAATGCCTTGCTGTACATGAACATCTGACATGAACAAACTTGCTTTGCAAGTCCAGAATCAAGATAACAAATCCATTAGATCAAGCTAGGTATAATATCCTAGTCACAACAGGTAATTATCTTTATGAGTGTGATATGAGCTTTTAGATAACAACATTTGAGTATGAGATTTATCTAAACAGTCTTCAGATAGGAGATTTATTTGTAATTTCTTGGTTCATTTAGAAATTAACTCCAAGAAATAATGCTCATTCAGAAGGACTAAACTGAGAAAAGTGTTTAAACCATGAAGCATTCAGCTGTGGAAATGTTCACCTCATTCTCTTTATTAAAAACAAACAAAACCTCTCAGCAGTTCTTCATGAAAGGTTTAATTGTATTTGGGGGGAAAAAAAAAATCTGAGCTTACATAGGTAGAATATTTCCAGCAAATCAAACACTGTAATGCTTGGGAAGCTCCCTTGGCTGGATCTGAACTTTTCCTAAAGCAAGGAATGTTCAGTGTACTGTGATTTCTGGCCATTGACTCACTGGGAAGCTCTAACCCTCCTCCTTCCTCGTTGGATCTGCACAAGAGTTCCCATTTTCATAGCAAAGTGCAAAATTAAAACTGTGCATGCCTTCTTCTCAACATGGCCTGTCTGCCTCAGCCAGCACTGGAGAGCTCCACAGGGAACGTGGCAGATCCAGCAGAACTGTGGCTCTGCCATCCCTCTGTGCCACAGGGAATCCTCTGCCTCCTTGCCACGGAGTGGCTGCATGGACACAACAAAAGGGGCTTGGATCTCCTCATGAGAGCAAAAGGTAATATTTAGGAGAGAGAAAACTCATTTTCATGAGATATGATGGGTAAGCACAAAAACTGGAGGAAAGAACCTAAGGAAGGTCTGCCCCTTCTAGCTCTGCAAGACAGCTCCTTTCTTTCCCAGCCATACCAACCATAAGGGAAAGTGCACCTGGGATGAGGCAGCCCTGGGTGTATAGACAGACTGGGGAATGAGATGCTGGAAAGAGGCTGCACAGAAAGGGACCTGGGGGTCCTGGCCAGTGAGATCTGAGCCAGCAGTGTCCTGGAGCCAGAGGAACATCCCTGTCCTGGGGGGTCAGGCCCAGCACAGCCAGGCCAGGGAGGGGATTGTCTTGCTCTGCTCTGGGCTGGGGCGGCCTCACCTCCAGTGCTGGGGGCAGTTTTGGGTTCATCAATGTAAGAAAGATATTAAGCTATCAGAAAGTATCCAAAGGGCAAAAAAATATCGTGAAGGGCCTTCAGGGAAAGCTGTGTAGGAATAGCTGAGGACACTTGGTCTGTTCAGCTGGAGGAGACTGAGGGGAGACTCATCAGGGCTTGAAGGTGCCTTGTGAAGGGGAGTAGAGGGGCAGACACTGATCTCTGCTCTGTGGGGACAGTGACAGGACCCGAGGGAATGGCCTGAAGTTGTGTCAGGAGAGATTTGGGTCAGATATTTGC
>VZTB01000309.1:411210-445032 GCA_013397245.1 Thryothorus ludovicianus | reverse complement strand
CCATGCATTGCGGGTATGCAAATTAAAGGACAGAGGTGCTAACACACGAGAAACACCCTAGAAACAATGAATCAACTCAAAATAAAGCGAAACAAACTGCTCCTAGCACCGAGGAAACTATCCAGCAACCCTCCCAGGACATTTTTCACCTAAGGTCCCTCGCCGTGACCTGAGTGTGAGTAGAAGCAGAAGACCCCCTGAGACCGCGAGCTGTAAGAGTGCTTTCCTACGGACCCACGTGAGGACGGAAGCCCCAGCTCTGCCTCAGGGCAAAGCTGCCTGCACTCCTCCTCCTCTGCGTCATCCAGGGAGCGGTGGCACCGGCACCCCCCTTCCCGAGCTGAAATCACTTTAATAAAGGCCATTTCAAAGGAGCTGGTCTCCTGGCCCTCTTTTTCACTTACATCACACCTGGCTCTGGGTGTGCCCTCCAGGCCAGCCCTGCTCGAAGCCAGAGCTGCCCTCTCCATCGGCCCCATCCTGCTCCACCCACAGGGCTCCACTGCCATCCCTCTCCCAGTTACACCCCGAGGCTCCACGGGCACAGTCAGTGCAGTGCCTGAGCAAGGAGCACTGAGAAATCTGGAGAACAGTTTTACCATCTGCCACCACAGGGTTCACTCCGTAAACTCGAGCACAGAACTTTCAGTGTAAAATTTGTTTCTGTTCTCAGCACTTGGAATAGACCCTGAAGGGAAGAATCACACAGAGAAGGTTTCTGGATCTTAGAGCAGGGGTAAGGCCAGGGCATTACTCAGATGTTTTGTAATCCCTTCTTTGGGAAATAAAATTAACTTGCCACCGTTTGTGTGCTCTGTTACATGAGGATTCACAAAGGCAGGTGTGTGCACCAAAACTGAAGTACATCAGCTGATGGGCTCCTTTTTTGAAAAAAACTTTATTCGTTACATCTTCCCAAAGAAATGGAAAATAATTTTGAATATCTTTAAAATGCATGAACTTCTATAATAACTTTCATACAGGGAAACACTAAAAACTTGAGAAGCAGCATTTTTCTAAGTCTGGTAGGTAATAAAAAACTAGAAAGAGACCTCTGCCTGCCAGCTAAGCCCAACACCATGCTTTTCATCACAGACTAGCCTTCCTTTCATTTCACAGTTAGTAACACTTGCTATTAAATACATCAAAAAAACTTAATTAACCTTGCTCTGGAATAGCCCTGAATTACCTCATTTGTGTAGGTTTGAACCTTCACCTGAATGTAGTATTAATACACCTTTTGCACCGATGATGCAGGCATATTAATTTTTCATAATTGGGATGAGAAGTATGTTTCTAGGCCAAGACCTTGTATGCTAAATCTGCTCAAAGTGAACCTCTAAGGCTCTCCCAAAAAAACCTTAAAAACAGGAGTTTATAGTAGAAATGCTGACAGATTATGTTCTTGCCAGCATAATATAACCTGACTCAAAGATAAATGTTTCATGAATTAAAAAAGTTGAAAAAAGCTCCTCTGTTCAGCTTTGTTCTCAAGATGAAAGTGAATTATCTTTTTGTCTTCTACTGACACTTGGATTTTTGTACTGCAGTCTGCAGAAAACTGTAACCACAGGCAGTATTTAAACAGACATGACCGTGTGGGATTCTCTCCTGTAAGAGACATCAAACTTCCAGCTGCATAAGGAGGAACAAAAGTTTTATAGGAAGCAGATCCCTTTCTGTGGAGAGAGAGAAATGTCACCTCCAGTTGAAGAGATCACACAGGAGCACAGTCCCACCTGCAGGGCCCCAACAGGACAGGCAGGGAGAAACGCCTTTGCTGGACCCATCATTCCTCTACAAGAAAATAAACATTATAAAGAAATCCCTCCAAGATATTGAAATTCTTCCAGTGAGAGCAGGGCTGGTGTTGCTGCCCTGGTTGGTATTGGCAGATGGGTTAGCACCAGAAGCTGCTTCATCTTCCTGAGGATCCATGAGGCAGCTGAACAGACCCTGCCAGCACCAGCAAAGACAAATTCCACAAGTGCGTCCCTCCTAGCCAGGGTAACTCCGGGAGTTTCAGGGTTCCAGGAAGGGAAGGATCAGCAGTGCACGGGCAGGGACAGCCAGGGAAATCCTGCTGTGAATAATGTGCTGGAGCTCCTTAGCTGCAGATTAACCCGGGAGCTTTGCAGCACTTTCAATTAACTCGGCATTCCATTGCTTTGCAAAGCAGACCGGCCATTCCAGGAGAGCTGGGCCTGAATGACAGCAACCTGGTAGGGCTGCCTAAAATTAAACACCACGAGCTGTATTACTTTAATGTAAAAAAGATCAAAAAGATGAATTATAAATGAGCGGAAGCTTCTGGTGGACTATAACTCGAAAAGTTACGAGTGTAGTGCAAGCATAGAAAAAATACAAAATCATTCCTGTTGGCTTTGAAAATTAAATTATATGAAGGCAGAATAAAACAATGAATACATAATTTAATTATATATAAGAAAAAGTGAGAGCACTACATGTGGGAAATAATTTCCTCCTTATCTGACTATGAGAAGCTGCATATGAGTCTGAAGGGCTTTACTGCTTTTAAAAACTGAAGGTCAATTTTGGCCAAAATGCCAAATTGTTGCCTTCTGTGAATTCCTATCAGAACAATAATTTTTTTTCGTAGCAGGAGAAAGGAAAACTAAGTGGCTTTAACTGCAAAAGCCAATGTAGAGACAGAAGCAGGTACAGACACAACCATTTTTATTAAGTTTTATTAAGACAAGGGAGGTGGCCCAAACATTTAAAAAAAAAAGAAAGGAAGATGAAAAAGTTAAAGAATTTCTTCCCTTCAAAGAGTCAGCATAAATTAAGAGTAAGCCAGTAAGATCAAGGTTCTTACTTGTCTGACAGTCACTGGGAGAGGGTTTACTTCTACTGGAATGAAGGACTTTGTAAGCCTGCTGCATTCACAGTGTGAATTTTGTTCTGCCAGTCACCACGCATCAAATGCATCTCAGCCAGGTTCCAAACAGCAGATGCATGGCAAAAAATACCAAAATAAGAACAACCAAAAAGGGCAAACCTAAGAGAGCATGGTTGCAGGTCACCTCCAGCAACCAGCACTGCTGAACAGCTTTGCAAAGGCAGGCTCTTCTTGGATCTCTGTTTCTCCATTAACCACCAGGGAGGGAATTGACTTCCCAAAGAAGGGGGCTTGGCAAAAAAATCAGGATCTGAATGGAAGGGGAAAGCACATCACTTGCTCACCATGATCTGCTTTTCCCAACTACTGCTGCTTTGGGAATAACAGCATTGTTGAACCGAATAACCAGGATCACACAAAACAATCCAGACTTTGGCTACAAACACTGAAGAAGTTATTTCATTGGAAAAAGAAGTCCCCGCAAGAAAAAATAAGAATGAGGAAAGAAGTGACTGTGTAGTTTAAAAAAAGTCTTTAGATATCAAAATTAAAGTGAAAAAATCACCAATGGAAGAGGAGAAAACACTACAATCAGCTCTTACAAACACACTGTCCACAGATTCTCTACACCATCTGCTCAGTATCATCAGCAGTATCATCTGAGATACTGCTCACACCATCTACAGATTCTGAGTGAAAGCAAAAAAAATTATTGCAAAAGCCCATCAAAAATATTCCTAAACTTCTGCAATTTCAAATTTAGAATTCTGTAAGAATTGCGATCAAATTTCAAATTCAGAATTGCGATCGAATTCACACCAACATTTTCAACAGCAGAATTTTCTAGGGAAATAAAAAAGTATTGCCAAAAGGTCAGGGTGGTGATGGGAGTAGTTCTATTTTTACTAAGTCTGCCAGATATCTAAGCTTTATTTCTCATCATAACACTGCTGTTCCAAATGAAAATCTGTATTCAGTCCTGATGCAAATGGAATTAGGCAAAACACCAATTTTGAAATTCCTACCTGCTTTAAAGAGTTTATTAATTGCTGCACAGCATAATTATTTTAATCATTAAAAATATACTCTAGTGGTTTAGTTTTGCTAAGTTTATTAACGTTTCCCAATAAACTTTGTGACTGGAAAGACATAGGAACAAATATAGTTTTTAATCCATCAATACTGGCACTGGAACTGGTGACTGGACTTATGGGACCAGAGTATGCAGCTATTTATATCACCTTCAAAGAAGCAGGAATAGAGGGACTAACTAGAAAATCTTCATGGGAATACTCCACTTTAACTTAAAACTAAGAAGTTAAACATATGTCATTAAAAAGTTACACATATGTACATAAATATATAATCCTTTATGTGCAAGAAGCTGTCAAATAAGAAAATAATACTGGAAAAATCATGCCAAAGCAACGTGGAATTTTCCTAGAATGCTTTTGTCAGGGGTGATAATAACATTCAGCCACTGAGAAGCAAGAGCTCTCCACCTGCTTTAGCACTGTTTTCCCAAGATATTCACGTCCTGGCAAAAGATTGCAGCAATTCTGAAGAGAAGGATAAACTCCTGGCAGCCTTTTCAGAGGCCTCTTGTAAAATTACAGCATGCTTACATTACCTCTTAAATTAAAAAAAGTTTCTCACCAAGTTCAGCCTGTCAGAGTTGCCAGGATTAGATCTGGGACCAAATGTATTACGACTGAGCTCAGTGCTGTATAAATATTAGATGCATTATTCAAACAGCTCGCAGGACACCACCAGCTTGATTTTACAGCCACAAAATCTCCATAAAATCTCTGCCCTGGGATTTTCCCCCAGGGAAGAAAGAGCTGTGGCACAGGCAGCAAGGGGATGTAAACAGCAGGGTCCCACTAAAGGAGCCTGAGACAAAAGAATTCCAGCCTTGGGGTTGGTGAGTTATTAACAGCAGCCGGCTCTGTAATTGTCGGTGAAATAATCTCATTGACACATACAAGTCAGGAAATAGAGGGCTCATTAACAAAGCCTCCAGCCTTTATTAGATCATATAAATAACCAAGAGCGCCTGCAAAAGATCGATTACAGCCTTTAAACGTTTACTGAATCAGTGTTTAATTAAGACAATTTTAATATGCAAATCAAGCCTAATTATCGTCATTTGTTAATGTTAGTCTGCCTGAGCTCTAAACAACTACAGCTGCAAATATGGTAATGCCATCATATTTCTCCTGCTTTTTCCCCTCTGAAGAACTGCAGAGGAAACGATCAAGTTGCAGTCCCTGTGTGTATGAATGCTTTCAACACCTCATTTCCATCCACTGTTTGAAGGTCAAAAAAGTGCTCGGTGTAGCATAAAATGGAGTGGAAATGTTATGCATTTCTTCACCTACTATTTTGCAGAGTGCTTTAATTAATGTATTTCCTACCCCAACCCCTCTGGGAGCTTCTTTTCATGACTATCTGCCCTTGTTCTGTGCAGTGATTGAATGGGTGGCTTTCTAACACAGACCTTTTTCACTCAGAAGCTGATATTGGGACTTTTTTCCTTTTCCTATTTCCTCTGCCCTGGAAATGGTAACCTTCCAAAGCTGAGAAGCCACAACACTATGGCAAAGCCCCTGGAAATTAAAGTGGGAAGCAACCAAGAAAACAGCACAGCCTTCAGCATTGTGATGGGAGGAGCTGCCAGGGAGAAAACAAATGTCTGTGTTTTACTTCTCCAAGAAGCAAAATTAAAGCCTCAAAACCCCCAGGAATCTGTTTTGGGAAAGAGGTTGGGGAAACTGCAATACAATCCTGGTGGAAATCATTCCCTTTTCCTGGCACTGCTGCTCTCCTGATGCCACGATGAGCTGCACAGACTTAAATGAAGGAAGGGAACCTGCTGGGCACTATTGATTTGTTGTTGAATGCTTACACTGACAGTGGGGGAAATATGAAACGCTCCTGTTTGCAACATTTCACAATATAGAAAGTCACTTCTTTGTTCTTCTTTGCCATTATGTTTTCTTTCCTCACATTCCCACCACTTTGGAGCCTGTAGCTGCTAAGCCCTCAGCTGGTAGAGGGCAAAACAAAAGCTTTCTACTTTTATTTTCTTTAATATATTTGGTATTTCTAGGGAAAAGAAGTCCTATGGAAGGTAAAAAAGGACATGCAGTTACAAAAGGCCATGAGTCTTTCAAGACAGAATGAATAAAAATTTAATAATCACAGGAGAAACGAAATACAAGAGACAACTTGAAAAGCCCCCAGTTCAAATGGGAGCAGAGTGGCTTTCATCGACATCTGGACTGGCTGGTGAATGAAAGGGCTCCCTACAGGAACCACATTTGGGTTCATCTGGGTAGAGATCTGTCCAGGAAGTCACTTTCCAGCTTCTTTTTGAAAGGTCTTCTCTGTAGACAGGAGAACAGGGCAAGCCCAATAAAATCTGGGCATGTTATTGCCCGCACAGCAAGTTCACTTCAGAGTTGGGCCAGGCTAGAGCACAAATTTGGGCTGGGGGGACAAACCCTTAAGTAGGATGAGCCCCTGGCCTGTGTGAACTTGGCAGTGAAGAGCCAAGGCTGGAGAAGGGGCTCCAAGACACAGGCAGGTACCAATTCCCTGCAATCCCAGTATATTCCCAGGGGGAATTGTGCAGGGGTACGGGCTCCCACATGGACTGAGAACAGCTTTGTGAGCTATGGGTGCTTCTGGCAACCACCTGAACCTGAAGAATGCACAGGAATTTGAACTGAATCATGCGAGGAAGAGACTGCAAAGTTCAGTCTTCTAAAGTTCTCCAGTAGCTGTTATGAAAGATGTTGACACCCTCTTACTTATCCTTCATTAGAGAAAATGGCCAGGATTTTCAGAGCTGGAATTCCAGTGGAATTGTGTGTAATGAGTGAAACAAGAACACTTTCAAGAAATACCTGCAAATCCAATAGCAGGGAAGAAAGACTGGAAATCAAGCTTGGGCACATGCAGTAGGCTGAGTGGAGAAGTTCCATGCTCAGACATGGAAAATAAACACACCTTGGAGCGATTCCACCGGGAATAGGGCAGGAAAGAGAAAACCAGAGGAGCACTTCACAAGTTCAGTTCATTCAGACCTTCACTCAGCACTGCAATGCTGCCTTGGCTGCTTTTGCACAGGAGATGTTTCCCTGAGAGTCACCAGCCCTGACATGCTTCAAACACACAGGAACTGATGGGAGAACTCATGGCTGAGAGTTCTCATTTTCCCAGTCACCTTCAGGCTACTCAAGTGACACTGGGCAGGAGACCATCCTGTCTGTCCCAGCTGCAGCTCCCCACCAGGGGAAGTGCTGTGCCCTGCACATCTGCTCCAGTTTTCCCATCCAGATGCAAAACCAGCTACAGGTGAGGGAAGTTCTCCTACTAAACAGTTACTCTGCTGTCCCCACTATTATTTCATGTTCTCCAGTTTAAACTTGCTATTAGTGTCCAAAATACACGGAATGCGTTTTGACATCTTGTATGGTGCCATTATATGCAGTCAGATGTCCATTATCTTTAACAGTATCCTGTTAAAGGTGTGCAAAGGTACCAACATTCCCAAACCCCTCCTATCTCAGCAAGATAAAACAGTTCCTGAGCCAGACATGGATCTGACACCTTCCTAAGACACACAGACATATCTCAAAGCAGATATTCCTGTCAAAACCCAAAGAGTTTTAAAAATTAATTTGGGAAAATAAAAGGTCTGCATTAGACATGCACATTAACAACTCTGCTCCATTCCAAATTAAATGGTTCTTCTTATGCAGAGATCTTCTCTGGACTCAGCCATTTGAACATCCAAGTTGAAGAACTTTGTTAAAAGAACTTTGCAGGGGAACATTTTCAACACGTGATTTTGATTAGCAAAGACTGAAGTGCAGACTTAGCTTTGAACGCAAAGGCAAAAAATGACACATCTTTTTCAAATGAGAAGTGCCTTCTTTGAAAAAATGCTTTCATTTGGGTTTGATTACATCCCAACATGCTATTTTCATTTTTGCTCTTTCTCCTTTCTTGTCTCCCTCATCACTAGGGCCAGCACACACAGTCATCTCTTGATCTGAGAAGTAAAGCTCTTTCATTAATTTTATTTGTTTTGTACTTTTCATTTTAAACCAGAGCTTTACTGATTTTACTAAAAGACAAACAAGTGGTTTTTTTCTTAAATTAGAAAAAAAAATTAACATAACAAAAATATCTTAACCAAAAAAAAAAAGCTCAAAGGGAAAGCACATAAAGCCCTTTAAAATGCACATGACCTATAACTTGCATTCCAGTTCTGCAAATTTTCAAATAAAATTCTAAAATCTCATGGCGTTGCACAGTACAAGACAGGATGGCACAAGAAGCTCTGCACCACATTCTGTTAATTTTCTCTTCAGTGAACTGAACTGCAGATAAATGACCCAGAAATCAGCAGGAAACGAGGACATATCACCAACGGGGTTTTATGAATATTATTTGTTAGAAGATGTAACTCTCTTAACAATACCTGATCTGTGACTAATTTCAGGGGGTCAGGGTGATCTTTGCCCTCCACTGTGTAAGGCATTATTCTTCTCTAGAGAAGTTCAGAGGTTAATGAATAAAGTGCCAGCAAAGAAGAAATGAGACTGAGCAAGAAAATGCTCGTTCTTGGTCTCTGCTATAAATAATGCTCTCATTAAAATTCTGCCTTGGAAGAAAGGCAAGTCCATTAGTCTAGGAGCTAATTTTTACTGGCTCCTTAGATGTATGCATATTAAAAATTCAGCGTTTATAATTGCCAGCCATCAACCACCTAGTCAGTGCTGTTCTTGGAGTTTTTAATTATTTACTTCATTTGCATAGACACTCCAATTTATGATCAACCATTTGGTTACCAAGGGACAGTTTTAGCAATTCCTCTTTTGCGTTTTTATTTATTCCTTCTGTATCCCCAGCAGGAGGGCTGAGAGGACCTTTGCCAAGGTAGGTGGCAGAGGGATGGGCTCATCCCCAGGTTCCATGACACCTGCTGAACACCTGTATCTCACCTTGGAGCATCACAGTGGGTTTCAAGGACAGCTCTCCTACCCAATGCCTTCACCTTCTCTTCCTCAGCTCTTGCTGAAGGCCCTCACCTGCTTCCTTGGCCCTGGAAGAGAAGGGAGGAGCTCACACCTAGGAATGTGCTCCCTCTTTTGCTGCAGGTGCTCTGGCACATTGTCCCAAAGCTGTTTGCCTTTGGGATTTTAGTCTGGGGCTGTGTAGAGGTGGGTGGACCCTGAGGGGCATTCCCTGGTTTGGAGAGAAACAAGAGGCTTCTCTCAGAGGATCCCCTGTTTCTGTTACACCAATGTATCCCTGTTCTACTCCCTCTCTCCTGTTAACCCCATCCCCATCCCTATGTCCCTCAGTCACTCCCTCCCTATTCCCCATTGGCTCCCACACCCCAATCCCACCTTTGTCCTGCCCCCATGTCCCTGACAATTGGTCCCTGGTGCTCTCCTAGCCCTGACCACCCCCATACTTGAACCTGGACCCTTCCCATGAGGCTCACCTTGGAGCCTGGACAATCTGCATGCATGGCTGCAACAAACATCTCTGTGGAACCCCTACAAAGGCCCTTCCTGCCTCTTTGCCATCACCATACCAACAGCTATCTCAGATTTCAACAGGGCTGTGTTCTCCTCCTGCCACAACTCTGCTCTGCTCCCTGAGGATACAAGAGCTGCTAAACCGCCTTCAGCCCCATCCTCCCTCGGGACCAGCAGCCTCTGCTGTTCCTGCTCCGTGTTTCTCTCAAAGTGCTGTGTGCCCAGTGCCTTGGCACATGAGAAGAAGAGAAAACTTTGGGACTTCTGCAATGGCACAGGAGCCCATCCCAAGGATGTGCCCGAGTGCAGCTCCTGCTGCCAACACACTCTCCAGCTGGACATCAACTCCCCAGGGACCACCAGCCCAGGGGGAGCACTGAGTCCTGAAAAACCACCCAATTTTTGGTTCATCCTGAAAAACAACTGGATTACCCAACTCAAGCTGTGCTGTCTGTCCTCAGCATTCCCTGGTGGGCTCAGCAGCAATGGGAAGGATTGATTTGCCACCCTGGTATCCCTGTGTCCTCCCTGGGCACCATGGCTGGTGACTTTTGCAGACAGGATACCAGGCAGCAAATACGATGGGAGGGAGCAGCCCTGCCTGGCAGGAAGGGAATTGATTACCAATCCCTCTTTTTGCCAGGAACCATTTCTTCGCAGCAATTCATACTTTTCAACAGCCAGCCTCTAGAAGGCTTTGGGGGAAATGAGGGCCACGACACCAGAGATTACAAATCAATCACTATTATAGAGCCTTTTATTTGGTAGAAGCTTCTGAGAAGAAAACAGATACCAAAAATATATAATATATCCTGATTTTTTGTTAGCTGTTTCCTTTCCTTAAGCTCTTTTATGCCCTGTTTTTCTCTTGACACCACTGCCTACTTGGCTTTCACATCGATTTCCCTTACTACTTATTTTTCATTTATCCTTGATTTTGTCTTTCTATCCTCTTTCTCTCTCTTAACCTACACCATCCATAGTTATCTGGGAGGGATGTATAGCATGATCTATCTAGTCCACACCGTCATCTTCTCTCTTGTTCCACCCCAAATCCCTCTTGAAAATGGGACAGTAACACTGAAGAGGATGGAGCAAGGCCTACCTAATTTGTATTGTCTTGAAGTCATTACTTAGATCACTCTGCCTGCTTTAAATCATGGCATTATGTGGGGTTTGGCACAGTAGGATCCATGCAATAAGGAAAAATTCTGGCATGGAATGGGACACCCCTGATTCCACAGGGCAAGAATTTTGTAAGGGTCACCATGGGTGCAGCCAGAAGGAATCAGAACACAGTTTTACTCAGAGCTGGGAACAGTCCTGAGCACCCAGCTCTGATTTTACTCACATTATGCTTTCTCTCATGATTTAATTTGCATTTTGTTATTAACAGAAGTGTTGTCAACAAGAATAAGGCAATGTGGGAAATAGATCTCTTCTAACAATAAACCTGGTCAAAGAACAGGTCAGTTTAAATAAATCAGCTGACGTGAATTGGGTAAAATAATATCAGCAGTGCTGAAAAACACCTTTTATAAGGTTAAGGCTTACTGAATCAAAGCAACTTTCTGTTCTAAAATATTAATAAGTTAAGGTTTAAGAATATTGTTAGAAACTGAAAAATAGATCAAAATTGTCGAAGGAGAATATCCAAAATTCTGCAGACACTCTGGTTTTGCAGAACAGAGGTTTCCTCCATGAATTGATACACAAAAGTTTTACACCTCTTGACTTTTCCTGCTAATCCAAATCATCCCAATCTTGCAGAGAGCAGGACACAGCTCATGGGGGGTACAAGTGCCCGAGTGACCCATTGCACACAGCCTGATGTAAGATACAGGACCCAGGTTCTATTTCTACATCTGTTCTAGGATAAAACAGAACCAATTCCAGTCAGACACCCCTGGGCTGCCCAGGCCCTTGGCAGCAGAGCAGCTCCTTTGCCAGGCACTGCACACCCTGAGCTCTGAGCTCTGCCCACCTCAGAAATCCTTCCTGGCATCTGCACTGAGCCCTCCCTGCCCCCCCAGGGATGGAGAAAATTTCCACTGGGATGCTACCCAACATGTGAGAGAAGCTTGCAAAATAAAGATGTTTTCACAGAAATAATTGGATCAATCGGGTTTTTATGATTAAATTCTCTTCCATCAGATAATACTCTAACCGTGTTAAGAGTGATTTTGTGTTTAGGTCTGTAACATATCCTTAGCCTCTGTAATTATTTGAAAAACTATATTGTGTTTACTGTATTGATTCAACTATTGGAAATCTTGAGATTGTCACGAAATATTTCTTTTTATTATGCCATTTCTGAAGTTGAATATTGCTGAAAATAAATAGCAGGCAATTATTTTAATACCCTCTTACTGCACATTACTTATGAAGATTGTTCTAAATTGCTAAAGACAGAACCAATTTATCTAAACAGAGTTATTTAACACCAGTATGGATTAACTTTATATAGTCAGGTAGGCAGAAACTACGGAACTCTTTCCTTTCTTGGTCTTAAATTAAGGAAAAGAGGGCTGCTCCAGAACAAGTCAAAACATTGACTTTTATACCAGAAACATATCCTCCATGAAAACCTCTGCTACTTTCGTGATGCTTATAGAGCAGTTTGGTGCTATTCAGGAAGTTTATATTTTTTTATATATATGTAATATAAGCACCATTTGCAGTCCATGTCACCTGCACCTAAAGGATTGATTGTTTCCTCTAAGCTCATATACACAAGGGAAGAAGATTTACAGAAATGGGAAACAATTTTTTGTGGCTTTTTTTGTCTGTGAAAGCTGGCAGAAAGCCACTGTTTTTCCGAATCTGTAATTTTATGCCCCTGTGTTCAGCAGATGTTTATCTAAATCATTTAAATCTGTCTTTTCTGTTTTAGACACATTTAGTATTAAGAAATGGTCCCTGAGTAACAGCATACATTAAAAGTTAATTAAGAGGAAGTTAAAGAAGAAAGAATTACTTTTTTCATATCTCCAGCAGACATTTATTTTATTTTGGCAGGTTAAAAAATGAGAAAATTTGGAGTAAGGTGTGAGAACTGGCAATGCATATTTTTTGGGAAAAGCTTTATTATCCATTTCCTCACATGCTAATTAGGAAATGCAATCCACTTGCTAATGCTGAGTGAGTAAGAAATGTAAATTGCTCCATTAATTTGTTTAATAACCAAACTCTCAAAAGTGGTAAGTCAGACAGCAGATGGGGGCTGTCACCACAAACCCAGCCCAATTTTGAACATTACACCAGTACACACAGTTTACTGCCTTCTTAGTTATAATCAGTGCCGAGTTATGTCTTTATTGTTTTAGGTTTAACACAAATATTTACTCATAAGTGTTTCTGGGGTAGAAAAATAGATCTAGAAAAGGTGTGCAGCCCCAAACTTGTGACACACACTTTGGTAAAGGAGAGTTGTTTAACTCACACTCCACTGGAAACAAATCACACTCCACTGGAAACACCAGGGTCTAAATTCAAAGCAATATGTGCATTTTTCAAAGAGTACATTTTGGATTTTAAAAAAGAAAAAAAGAATACTCTACAAATTCATAGCAGTTCTTGCAAACTCCCTTTTCTAGACTAGGAAAAGAAAGGTTTTAGAGAGAAACAATTTCACCAAAAAATCTGCCCCTAAACCAAGATTATGCAAATATGTTACACATTTTTTCCCAGAATAGAACTGCTGAACTTTTTTCCCCTGACAGTATCTGGCATTGCCTATCCCATTTCCTATGAACCTGACTTCTAATAAACTCCAATTACACTCACACAAATACAACTGACACTTCTTTGCACTTTAACTGGGTCAAATAAATTCTACCTGCATTTCCAAATGCAGCGAGTTTCAAACTCAGCTCTCCATCTCAACCAGTAAAACCAGTTGCATGGCACTGCTGGATGGAGCTGGGGACTGGGACACCTTGGGCACAGGTCCTGACCACTCCTGCACTTCTGTAACTTTCTGCTCAAGAAACTCTTTGTTGCTTTTGTGCGGATCTCATATAAACCAGGAGTGATTTAAATCAAAAACAGACCTTGGCACAGTTGCACCAACATCTAGCCCTGAGTAACCTCCTTTCCTGTGGTTTGTTCCCAGTGCAGATTTGGGCCATTGATGCTGGACCATTGTCACCAGCACGGGAAGATAAGAGACAAAGCCTTTGTCACTGAACGTCACTGAATTGCTGAATTCTGCTTCTTGCCTACCAGCTTTGTCCCACTGCTTCCAATCTGTGATGTCTTATTTCTGAAGGATTATTGCTTCTCTATAAAATGTTTTCTAAGGGAAAGAAGAAGAAACAATCAGCTGAGTAAGGGACTGGCATGTAAAATACTATCATTTGCAAAACACTGGCCTGAAACCCCCTTGGAGGCAGAGAAGCTGGGCTTGAGCCACAGAAGAGGGAAAAACAAGAATGCCATAATCACATATTTATTTTCAGAGAAAACGAGAAGCTGAATAAACTGTAAAACCAGTCTTTACCAGTAAATCCTCTCTGCCCTGAACACCACGCTGAGCAGAGAGGGAACAGCCAGTTCCCAGGGGATCGACTGGTGGGACCTTTTTGGCAGTGCGTCATTCCGCCTGTGCTGATGCCAGGACAGTTTGAGTCCTGAAACAATCAATTTGAGTAGTGCCACAGTGAACCATTGCCAGAAATCTGAACTTGAGAGACAGCAATGCTGCTGCTGAAGATGGTTTTTCTGCTCTAGGTCTGAAATCACCCCACAATGAAGAGGGACTTTGGGACTCCTCTCCTGAAAAGAAGCTCAGAGACATCAGCCTGCCAGGAAAGCAGGACACAAACTATCCAAACGTAACATCTGTGAGGGGATTAGTGCACTCACAGTTGGATTTGCCATGGGATAGTGTGGGACACTGGGATTTATGGCAGGGATGAGCAATTGCATGTTGACTGCCTTGATAAACGCGTCTCTTTGAGGTATGTCTAATTATTCCAAGAAAATGAAGGAGATGCCAGTATCCACAGGAGGAGAAAACATGCAGAGGAAATTCTGTGAGCAATCCCAGGGTACTCAGAGGAGAAGCCTGTCATCAGCTGGAGAGCCTGGCAAATGTCAGGGTGCAAGAAACCTGGCTGTCAACTGCAATGACACAGCAAGTCACATCTCTGACTGGAACACTGCCTCCTTGATGGGAAATTCCAGATGGGCCCAGTGATGAAGAAAGATGTCTTTCATAAATTTTGTCTCACTAAATTCCAGCATTCAATTAGCAGAGGATTCTTGTGCTGCTGAGTGAGGGACACTCAGGGCTCTCAGGATACCAGAAGGGACAGTTCTCCACAGAGACACCTCTGGTTCTGACAATCTTGCAATTCCAATGCCATGACACCACCTCATGTGTGGCAGCAAACGGACAGGTGCTCCCATTTCTATGGGTGATGTGAAATCCCACCAGGATTGTCTCCTGGAGCCCTTTTAAATACAACTGCACAACACGAATGCTCCTCGTTGGGTCTCCTCTCCAACAGCCCATGCCAATGTCTCCCAATCCACACTGACACTGTTCAACACCTGAAGCTCCTTCTCAGGACATCTGTGCCAGTTTTCATCCCACCTCCACCATTTTAGCAATGAGGTCTGCCTCTCATTTGCATCAAATTAATCCTTTCTACAGAACAACCCAAACATAAGGAGAGAGAAAGATTCCAGAAAGAGAGAACTGAGTATATTTTACTTTAGAATATCAGTTGAAACATCTTGATGCTGCTTGGAGGTCCCTTCCAACTTGGCATATTCTATGATCTGTTGGTTGTTAGTACAGCACAGTGAGGCAAGACTCTCACTTTTTAATGTGCTTTTCTCATGTCCAACACTGCAGCCCGAGGGTGAAAGGAGAGATGGAAGAGAGGTGAAGTGACATGGTGGAGTGACATAGTGAAGTGATATGATGAAGTGACATGGTGAAGTGATATGCTGGTGATATGGTGAGGTGATATGGTGAGGTGATATGGTGAGGTGATATGGTGAGGTGATATGGTGAGGTGATATGGTGAGGTGATATGGTGGTGATATGGTGGTGATATGGTGGTGATATGGTGAGGTGATATGGTGAGGTGATATGGTGAGGTGATATGCCTACCAGTCACATGCAAATCACTGGGGCTGTGAGGAAGACAAGAACCCCCTTGAACAAGTTCCATATCTGTATTGCAATAGACCAACCCCACTGCCTCTTAACATAAAACATCCTCAAGTACTAATCATGCTTCCAAATGTGGCAGAGGAGCTCAGCTGTAATCAAAGGGCTGCATTTTGGCCTTGGACTACAGCATGTGGACAACACCTCCCTGTGCTGCTGCCTTCAGGGTGCCAGAGCACAGCACTGTTTAACACCTGTGAGTGCCTGGCAGCTCCTGTACATTAAATATGCACCACCAAAATCCCATCCTTGGGGCAACGTTTGAAGTGTGAACTCCCACTGCAAACCTTTGCCATCCATCAGTGCTCCATGCGGTGTTCTACCCAAAACCAATTTGGCAGCCTGCAGCTTTTCCTGCAAAACCAGGGCCCTCAGCTATTCTGCACACAACAAAATCGACTACTTAAGCTTTCTTGAAGCAACAAGGAAATATTTTTAGTCAAATACCTTACAAGGTCTGAAATTCCATTTGTCTGAACACGACATAGCTGAAATCATCCCAAAGGTGATGATTTCCCAAAAGTTCAAGCCATTTCCCAGGCAGTATCTCGTTGCTCTTATGGAAAGGACTTTAGGTCCAAAGCAGCCACCCTCTGAGGCTGTGGGGAGCCAGAGTGGAAATAAATGTATCCACAAGCAGTTAAAAGGGAGTAATCTATACAAACACATTGAGTCATCACCGATTTTTTGATTCAGTTTTTACCAAACCGGAAACCTAATTATTGAAAATGCATTACATACTTCACATTATTGTTAGAAGAAAGGTAATTGATTTGTAAGGTTTGGAGTTTGAGTTTTAACAGATCTTTTTGAGAATGTGTAGCCACAGTCACCAGTGTTTAACTCCACAGACTAAGAGATTTATCTAGTTCTCTCACAACCTGAACTGCGCAGGAATTTCACCCCCCTCCCGCTGCCTCATCAAGGAGAGGATGTGGTTTGGAGCAGATGCATTGAAGCAGAATCCACCTACAGCCAGCACAAAATCACTACCCAACAGTGTTAAGTGGTCTTTTTGAAATTTTTTCTAACACCTGTGTGCTCCCCTCCCTGCCACATTTCACACCTGTAAAAATCCATGGACCAACCTGACTGGCATCTAAACTCTTACTTCTCACACCTCTAAAATAATAATAAAAATAAATGTTCAGTGTATGACAAAGCATTGCTTATGATGTTCAACAACAACAAAATAGTTCCAGTGAAATTCTGTGCTCTTTGGCTGAAGTTTCTGGCTTCTGCCCTGGGCTCTCAGCTGTCCAGAGTAGAAACAGGCTATGATTTTGTATCTCCGACTGCACTTCACACACCAGAGGCCTGGTCTGGAAGAGACATGTTAATACAATATCAACTAAGTAAATTTAGCCATTATTTCAAATTAATTTAGGTATTCTGTGGTCAGTGGTCATCTGGTAGACACATAATTACACACATGCACACACCAAATTGCTTTTTTGCTAATGACTCATTTGTTTTATTCCTGCCTGTTTCAAAAAAGCGATTAAGTTGAAAATGACCTTTTGAAGATTGTACTTGTGGACCAATCTTTTCATTTTTAATTACTTACTTTGGTTTAATTGTTACATTAGGAACTATTAAGAAAGCAGCCAGCTTCATAATCAATAATTTAATTAGAGCTTGAGGACCAAGAAGTCAATGCAAATGTTGTTCTGAAGCCAGGCCTTTCCCAAAGCCTTTGAAAGAACTTCACTCCCATTTTGTTTCAAAGTCACATTGGCGACACAGAAACCAAACTCATTCTTACTGCAATATATCCTGCCCACACATTAGGGATGGACACAGGCAGCTGCGAAGAAGTTCAGATTCAGGTCAACCTGCACCCTGCCCAGGCAGGAGCACAACCTGCTTCCCTCACTCCATTTCCCTCATTTTCCTTTCACCTTGCACTCCCCCACACCCCGTGCCAGGAGCCACACGGTGTTTACTGGAACCCACAGCCAGACTTCAAATATGTTACATTTATCTATTTATAGCTCTCTAATTACTACTAACATTCAAAGACAAGCAGCAAGTGAAAACAGATGAATTTGGCCTCAATGGGTGGTGAATCAATGCCCCCCTTCCCTCCACTGCTTCTCCCTACCTGCCCTTGCAAGCTCACAGCCCATCCGTGCAGGGGGCTGCCAGTGCACTGGGCATTTCAGGGCCTTGGAATTGCTGCCTGGATTGCAGGCATCCCTCATTTGTGATTACACACCTGTGGGTCACAGGCCCCATCACTCCACATAGCCTTGCCCAGCAGCAGCTCTCTGCCTCCCCATCACCCGTCCTGGGGATCCAGAGACAGCACAGGGAGCAGGGGGAGCTCTGAATCACAGCAGCAGCTTTGGTGAAGGGCCCTGAGCCCTGCAGGGCTGCAGCAATGGAGGCAATCCGTGTGCTGGGAGCTTTGGCAGCGTGGCAGCTGTCCTGGGTTGCAGTGCAGGCTGTCCCCAGCAGTGTGGATTCTATCCCAGCTGTTGGAACTGGGGCAGGGGGTGGCTGTGGGGTAACCCTCTGTTCATGGNCACTGGATTCTCAGAGGAAGACCAGTCCCATCCATCACCACTGCACCTTCAGAGGAAACCTGCACCTTTCTCCAGGATCACTGCTCCACCAGAGCCACATCTGCCACTGCAGGAGGGCTGCAGCCACCATGGAATGGCACTGCCACCAACACCCTGACCCACAGGGGGCCAGCTTGGATTCTGACTCTGGCACTGGGTTTGTTTTTTCTGTTCTCCTAATAAAGAACTGTTATTCCTATCCCCATATCTTTGCCTGAGAGCCCCTAAATTTCAAAATCATAATAATTTGGAGGGAGGGGTTTCCATCCTTCATTCCAAGGGAGGCTCCTGCCTTCCTTAGCAGACATCTATCATTCAAACCAAGAGAGCAGCAAACAGGGATTCCAGGACAGGCATAGGTATACCTTGCTAGGGATGGATCTCAGGGCTCCTCCAACCCTGGAAAAGGCAGTAATGTGAGGAAGGAGCCAACACTCAGTCCAAGACACCAGTAAGTCAAAGCCAGGCAGGGCTCACTGCAAGAAGCCTGCTCTGGAGGATGCAGGCTTTGGAGAGAACTCCTGCAGAGCCCTTGGGCAAACCATGACTGCACAGGAAGGAAAGCATCCAGCTGCAGAGGAGCTTGGGGCTCTTGGAACTGGCTCACCAGAGAACAGTCACAGCCCCAAGGCTGCCAGAGCTCAGGGAGTATTTGGACAATGCTCTCAGGGACAGGGTGGGATTGCTGGGGATGGTGTTGCGCAGGGACAGGAGTTGGACTGGATAGTCCTTGTAGGTCCCTTCCAGCTCATCAGATCCTGAGATTCTCCAGCAGCAGCTTAAATGACTGTGAATAACATGATGGAAAGTGTTTCTTTAATCTAACCTCACTGCCATTTATACACTTCACATGAATTGCAAGTCAAACTGGAGATTTAAGCTTTAACACACAGATCTGTCTTGTCCTCTCAAAGACCTCCCCTTGAAATTAAAAATGTAGCTTTTCTATGTTTCGGGGAAAAGGCAATGGAAGACAACTCATTAATGGGCTGAATTCCCACTGGCAGCAGGACTCTGACATCCACTGGACAAGACTGTGCATATCAGTGAATAGCTTAATAAAACAATTATAACCTTTTAGGGGCCACCAATTCACCTGGAGCTTTAAAATCATGGAATCATTTTGGTTGGAAAAGACCTTTAAGATCAACAAGTTCAACCATTGAGCTCTGCAGAACAACCTGTTTGATTCTAAAAGGTCTAGTCTGATTTAAACCCAGTTTAACAGGGAAAAAAAGCCTGTTGACAGTTTGTGAAACTGTCAATGTAATGGTTTGATTTGGAAGACAAGACAAAGCAGGAACAAGTCCAAGGGAAAGAAATAGTTACAGTGTGAGGGTGATCCTGGGGACAGCACCCCCCCACAGTGTGAAGAGCAGTGGCTTTCCTGCCTTTCAGGAAGGAAAAAAACCCACAGCAAAATAAGAACATTGGATATTTTCTTGCTTGCATTTGGGTCAGCTTATCCAAGTTGCACTTATATGTTCATTATTTGAAATATTTTATTGCAATCTGCCTTTGCAGATTGAAGATGAAGTTGTTCTGATATAACGTCAAAATGTAGCATTTTTAAGAACTACATTGACCAAATCAAGCTTTTTTTTTCCAAATTGTTTTTCATTATTAGAAAGCAATCTTGACTTTTTTTCCTCAGTCATACTTCTTGTTTTTAAAAAATTAGCACTAAGTCTCTAGGAAAGCATTCCAAATGGATTTAACATTTTACTTTTCAGGTTTTACTTTTGTCTTGTATGATACTACTTCTGGGAGAAAACATAATCTGTATTCACAACTATTTGTTCTTGATTCCATATTTCACTGTGACTCAAATTCCTTTTCACGTTAAGACAGGGGGTTTTAAAATATGAACCCATTATTTACAAATGCACAGAATTTGTTACACTTCATGCCAAGAACTGGACTTCTCCTTGCACGTCCCTTATTTACAGCAGCATAATTCAATTGCATTGGGAGATTTGGAGTTTGCATGGAAGAGCTCTTTGTCTCTAATACTGACAACTTCAATCTTTGACTTACTTTTGAAGAGGATTGATTTGGACCTTAAACTGCCTGTCAAAGGTTTTTTTAAGTGACCCATCCTGTCTATCCACTCAGCTCGTGAATTCATTCCTCGGGAGTTCAAAAGGGTTCAAATAAAACTGACAAATCCAATACTCTGAGGAGATTCTGACTGATAATTTCGTGTCTAAGGTGTTTACTTGGGGATAAATCAACTGGAATAGGCTAAAAATTACAAAGACAACCAGACTGCTTTTCAAAATCACTCCCTTTTGGCTGCTTAATGCTTCTCTCATACACCTGATCCTTAAATACTTTGTTATTTTTCCTGAATTTGCCTCATGAGTGACCATTCCAAATGGACACAGGCAAAGAATCCCCCACCACAGACAGGCAGAAGCCCTGCAAAGATCTGGGTGTTCCCACATGCTTTAAGTCTACTGACAAAAAGGTTCTGGCAAAATCCATATTGAAAAGCAAAGCATCTACAAGCTAATTTATATTTCAGTAGAAGAAAAAAAACTACAATAGGATAAGTGAGAGGATTACTAATTTAGAAATTACTAAATAGTGATAAAATAAACACTGGAAAATAAGTGGTCTAAAAGATAATTTCATTAGGAGAAAATAAATTTTAAAAGTTATCTAAGGAAATTTTAAGTCTGGAACAGTTTCCCTGAATTTAACCAAAAGTTAACCAGCTTTGAGCTGTAACAGGAACCACAGCAAGGCTGTCCCAGGCCAGAGACATCCCAGGGTGGGAGAGGATGGGCTGTGTTGTGAAGGAGAAAATTGCAAGGCTGCAGCTCAGATCAGCATCCTTGTAATTATTCTACATCCATATGAAACACACAGGCAGCCAAGTGCTCATCATTAAAATGCTGCAGCACAGCTGGAAACCTCAGACAACAGCTCAGAAACTGCCCTGTGCATGGATTTATTCATTCTCTAATAGGACATGGAGTGAAAAGCCCTCAGAAATGTCCACTGTCCTCAAATGACCCACGTGCCTTCAGCCAGACCCTTTTACAAAGGAAAAATTGCAGCTGACCACCCCCAGATTCTTGGAGTTTGCTCTGCTGTTTTTTGGATGCACAGATGGATCGTTTGGGGACCTCTGTGGGGCAGATGATGAGAAGTCAAGGAAGAACAGAGCAGGCAGAACCTCGGCTGGAACTCTCAGAACATGATGCTGGGCTTGCTGAGGGTTGCTGCTTCTCCTCCCAGGTGGGACATACGTTTTGGGTTTTCCTGCTCTTTCCCACCGACATCATTGTGTGGGAACTCCATCCAGCTCAGCCAATGTTCAAGAGCACACCATGATAAGCAGACACTGGAGCACAGAAGCTGCAATTTATTAATGACTGCTCTGAAAGGGGCTGTGCCTGAGTGCCTCTTGTATCCAATGCCATGTTTGAAGACAGACCTCTGCCCTACAGAAGCCCCCAGTAGCCTCTTTTCTTTCCCCTGACTAATCCTTCCTAATGAATTGCTCTGGGTGTGGGGCAGCCCCAGAGCCCCCGCCTGCCCTGCTGGATGAAGTGTGGTGCACCACCAGGAGGAACCATTCCCAGGGGCTCAGAGAGCCAATTTCTCCACAGCCAGGAACAGATATCCCTGCAGGAGCCTGAAAGGAGGCTCTGCCTGCATTCCAACTGCTCTCCCTGGCTCTGGGGAAGGGGAGACTGCAGGAGTCTCTGAGGAGGAAAATGGCCAGAGACAGGATTTTACTGGGAGCTTCTTGCTGCTATTCAGACAGGATTTTGGGCAATCTCATTCTGGTTGTTTTTTTTTTCTTTTTCCTACGAGATTGGTGCCTGCATTATTCATCAAGGACCACACTACCTTGGAGCTTCTAACTTTTCATTCTGCTGTTCAGCCCACAAATTACTGACAAGGACACAATTTGATGTGCAGAGCCAGAACTGGCATCTGGTCACTGTTCTGTTGCGCTTCCTTAGCCCTGCTCAAGTCATCTTTGACCCAAATAGGAAAAAGCTGACATCCTTGATGCCTTCCTCCCTGTCAGAGGTATTAGTTTGATAGTGGTGTGGGAATGGGATCCTTTCATTTGTGTTATGCAGCAATCTTCTGCAAACAGAATGCAGAAACAACGGGTCTCATCTTAAATCACTGAGCTGCACTGCATAAAGAATTATATCCAGAATAACTAAAACATTAAACTTGAGTATCAGTGAGAAGTGGTGACCAAAATAGACACAAATTATCAAACAATATCTCAAATGCTTCTTATTTCACAAAATCAAATAGAGCACAGTATGACTGTGACTTTTCACAGAGCTCTGTGTGTGCTGAACTTTGCTCACAAGAACAGGATCATTGATGTGAATGGGCCTGTCCTGCTAAGGACACACAGAATTCTTCCCAAATCCTCGTTGGACACATTCCTCAGAGCATTACTACTGCAAGCTACCTTTTAAATTACAGTCTCTCCACAACGTTTTCAAAAATGAAATATGCAGTTATAGAACCTGACATTTCAAAAATCAGAAAGCAGATGAGATAGTTACTAAATCAATAAGTTTCAAACATGTAGAATGAAAAATGAATTTTTTTCTTTCCTTCTATTTAATTATTTAAGAGTATAAATATTTGGAATCTCATCTGTCTGAAAAAAGAGCAGAGGTTGAAGCTTGGCTCAAATGTTGTCGAGACAAATGTGAGCAGCCCCAGGAAATGGTTCCTGAGGCTGTGGGAGGTGCAGAGGAGTGGCAGGTCCCTCATCATGGCAGGAATGAACCCAGGCAGGGGAACTGGTACTCAGGGGGTCATGGGCTCTTTTGCACCTCTCACATTTTGCAATTCATGAGTGGAGATGCTTTCCCTGAAGTGGCAGCGAGGAATTGTTCTGGTGACAAGCCAGAACATGCTTGTCTTTCTATGAAACTGGCACAAAGAGGGATAAATCCCACAGCCTATCTTGGCACCTGGGCCATCAGCTTCACTGGCAAGAAATTCCCAGCAGAGAACTGCAGCCTGGGTCTCCACATCTGATGTGCTGAATGTCTGGCACAGCACAGGTGTGGTTCCTGCCCAAACCATCACCAAAGCTGTAATTCTCCCTCTCTTTGGAAAGATCCACAAGTGCAGTTGATCTTTCTCTGTTCTCACTTTCCTATAGGCAACACATCCCTTAGGTTTAAAATTAGAGTCAATGTGATGAAGAGTTGTTGAAACCACTGGATGGATCTTTCTGTTATCCAGAAAAGAAGAAAAAAAAGAGGAAAAAGTAACAACCTGCGTTTCCAAAGTCTGCAGGCTGCATTAGAGTTCCAGCTTAGTAATTACAAAGATTTATGTTCCATCCTGCCCCAAATCCAGACCTCATTGTCCATTCAACTTACACTGCTCTGACTTTCAGTTCTCTGTATCCATTATCTTTAATAATAAAGAGCTGACTGCACTTAATGATTGAAGAGCAGGATTTGATTAGCAATAGGAATCTGATTTATGAGAAAACAAACGCGAGTGTGGTTTTCATGTTTCATTAAAAGTATCTTAAATGTACTCCTTAATGCTAATTGATCTCACAGAGGTGAGAAAATACTCTATTCTCAATTAATGGGACAAAAGAATTCATCTCCTTTCTGGAGGGAACATTTAATATCATTCAGCATTTAGAGGGAGGTGGCATCTTCACTGCCTCAAGAGACGTTTCACTGTGGGCATTTATCCCAAACTTGCAAGATTTCCCACTGGACATGGAAAAAATTCTACAGCATAAATACACAATAAAATGCCATATACAACATTTTCTTTCCACAAAAGGTCTTTCCTATCTTAGCAAAATTACCCAAAGCTGGAAAACAATATTGGTGAGCAAATATAGAGGCTTTTTCCTTCTGTTGTTAAAAGAGAACTCCTTGATGACTCTGTTAATTTGCTATGAGGAAGAGATTACTGAGATATTTGCAAGATAAAGTTCCTGCAGGATTTATTGAAAACAAAACAAAGCAGAAATCTATTTCTCCATTAAGCATTTCACTTTTGTTTGTATTTCAATAATTTTTTTTCCTCTTTTTGAATTATTCATATTTGGATATCAAATATTCCTACAAACCAATGCATTTAGGAATAATGAGTCTTGACTAGTTTCATTTTAACTCATTGTGCTTTCTGACCAGGATTATTATTAAATGACCTTCCATTCAGTCTGTCTCTATGATCCATAAATAGAAATTGCCTAATGAGCATCTCAAGTATTCTGCTGTCATTTCCACGGCAGTTTTTCCTATCCTGTGTTTGTATAGCTCTGATGCCAACACCATTTAATCCACAGCAACAGCTCTGCCTGCTTCCTCTCAAACCCCTTCCATGAATACAACCTTGTCCATTCAAGGCTGGAATCTTGTACCTTTACACTGTGTGAGAAAAGCAGAGGGGCTGTAACACCAACGGAAGGAATACTTTGAGAACTTCAAAAGTTGCTCCATACCACAGAAACAGCAATAATTATTAGATTTGTTCTCATGTTCTCCTGGGAGAGGATTTGCACATTTGGTTTGCAAAGCAGCAGGGACAAATACACTCTCCAGTGTACTCAATCCATTTTTACCTATTCCAAAGAAAGAAGGTAGAGAAGAACAAAGGCAGAGATGCAGAGCTTCTGTCACTGGCTGCAGTGACATAATATGGAGAAAAAAATGCATGTTCCATGAGGAATCAGCAGAGCTCTGGAGAAGGGGAGGCAGATCCCTTCTAGAGGAAGTGTTACATGGTGACATTTTTGGTCAGGAGATAACAAGTGTGTTAGGGAATATTTTACTGGCACATCACCCTTACTTTCTATTTTGATTTCACGCTGGGTTTTGTTTTTCTCATGTCACACATGTCACCACTTTGCCTGAATTCAGGAAAGACCAAGGCAAAGCCTGCTCACCGTTCTGACATCCCAGAGAGACAAGGTCTTGTCAGCAGAGCTGGTGAGAACAGTGCTGGAGAAGGGCAGGAACTCGATGCTGTTGACTGACTCCTCGTGGCCACGCAGGGTGTGTCTGCACCTCTCACTGCAACAGAAGAGAACAGGAATGCAGCACCCTCTACTCACGGTAATATGAACAACAGACAACTTCAGGTGATTGAAGAACACATTTCATGCATCTCCCCAGCTACTCTCTGGAAAAATGAACGTTGACAGTGATTCCTCACCTGAGCACTGCACCCAACCCACTGGTGTTTGCTTCCCAGAAACGGAGGCTGAAGCAGGAAGATATAAAGAAATAAGAAGTGGGTTTTAAAAGATTGAATCCTAAGGAGGGACAAGGAAAGCATCGCTCTGTCTTCCCTGGGTGCGTCCTCAAAAACCTTGTTGATGCAGAGCTAAAAGGGTACGTGGATGAAAAGGTAGGGTAGAGACAGCACCATTTCCTTCTCATAGGCATCAAATTCCGCTTTTTGAAAGGGTCTGAGAGATCCATTGGACTGTGCCCACATGCACCCTGAAGAAAGCCACTGAGTGCTGGCAACCTGGCTTTCCTCTCAAGGTCTGCACAAAGACTTAGAGCAAACAAGGGGCTCCTGGAAGCTCTTTACTGAGGGTAAACTCTTGTCCCTGTGGACACTCAAGCCCCCTTTTCCCTGAAGGAGAGGTCTCTGGCTATGGATGAACCACACCAGTGGCCATTGTAAGTCCAAGTTCTTAAAGCAGAGATGAGGGAACAGAGGTGCACCCCAAGAATCGAGGTGTTCATCACGAACTAACAGCTCAGATGGGGTGAAGGGGTTCTGAAAGTTCTTTCAAGGCTGAAGACATCCAGCCACTGCACCTTCTCCCAGCTGAGCAGCTGAGCAGTAACGGCCTAGAGCTTTTGGGCTGGCTTTGTCACCTCTTTGCTTTGTTTCCTTTGAATGAGTTAATTTCTGAGACAACGCTGTTGGTCCTTCTCAGCTGAGGGGATGGACCTGATCCAGGCAGGAAGATTTTCCCATTGTAGGAAGCTGGACACAACCACGATGACACTGCTGTGGAGAATCAGTTCTCTCACCAAACAACCTGACCTTGGCTGTACAGCTGTAATCTCGTGAAAGCTTTTTGGATTTTGCTTTGCTTTCTGGGTACACACCAGAGCAGAACATTCCTTAAGCTGGAGCTGAGGAGAAGAGAAGGATGCCCCATCCAGACAACACAGAAGGTGACAGACAAATCTGGGATTACTTAAACTCAGCAGACTGGCAAAGGTTTAACTCCTTCAGGAGCATGTCAGGAGGGGGGACAATTGAAATAATCCAGGATCTGTCGCTCATTATTAAACAAGAATCACTCCATGATTTCTCTAGATGCACATAAAACTTAAATGTGCAGTATTTGTATTGTTATATCCTGTGAAAACACACAGGTAGGGGAGCATACTGTAGAAAAAACTAATCAATGTAAACTCAGTAGCAGTTCTATCCTCTTTGTTCAGCTGAGTCAAAAATAGTATGAAAAAATAAAAGCCAACAACTCATCATAAATTACTGCAGCTTTCAGTGAGAGCTCAGAATTTTATTCCCTGCTCATGTGATTCTGACAGTAGAAACACACCTCCCTGGAGCTGGCTGCTGAATATATCACTGGGGCTTGCAAATTAGATTACTGGGTGGCCCTTAACAGAGAAATTTCTTACAATATTTATTAAGGAAGCTGTCAGCAGGGGGGAATTAAAGATGTGATTTTTCTTCCCTTTTTTTCCCCTGCCTGTATGTCCCCAGAAGACTCTCAGAGCTCTTGCTGGCTCTGTACCACCAGCACAGGAGATCAGTGCCTGCAGTGAGGGCCAGGCCAGGAGAGCTGCAAGGTGGGGATGGACACTCCCCTGAGCACTGACCCAAGCCAGGCACTCCTCAGATCTGTTTCAGGGCTTCTCCACCTGCCAGACTGCAATGATATCCTGTGCTGAACACCAGGCCTGTCCCCACAAAGGCAGAGCAGAAAGGGAGATAAGTAGCTTCTGAGGAGAAATATTACCCAGGAAATAGATTTCAAAGAAATATTAGATTCCACTGGTATCATTTTACAGAATCTATGTTTTTCTATTATAGAAAATACATTATGCCACCCAGTGTTATCTGTTATATAGCCTACATGTGTTATTTTGTCACAGGGTCTCATTTTAAACTAGACATAAATTGTTTGGCTGTTAGAACTCGGTGCACAAGGTATCTGATATTCATGATCACTTGATTTATTTTAGTAAAATAACTTCAATAAAATAATTCTTTTGTCTCACAGTCTCATGGCAATGTTTTACACCACAAATATGCCTTTTCCATCTCAGATCTTACACTTTTATTTGTGCCTAGGTATGCCATTTTTTGAAGGTGCCAAATCATTTCCAACTTGCATATTCCAATGTAAAGGCTCTGAGCTGCTGAACAATTTCTGACAAGGAAAATCCTGCTGCATTTTTTTGTGGGCACTTTGCATCTTTGAAAACATAGATGGCTTTCCATACCACAGTCTGAGAGTGGTTCCACTGGAAGAAAGGGGATATTTTCCTGCAATAACAGGGTGTATCTTTGCCCTCTTCAAAGGCTGGGGAAGAACAATGTCTTCAACCTGCTTGACTGAGCTTGGGGTGAAAGAACAAAGGAAAAGGAAAAGATGATATTTGGTTTGTCAGGCACTGATGTAAGATCTGGACTGCAGATCTTACAGGCAGCCAGGCTGCAAGAACAGGCTTGTGAGAGATTAATTAGGTGCCAAAGCAGGAAGGCCCATTCAGAATCCCTTAGCAAGGTGAAAATGGACTGAAGTGATGGACCATGACAGCAGCAGAAGGGAAGGCAATGATTTGCACTTTTCCATCAGGAACACAAACACCCAGCCCGTTGCAGCCTCTCTCCTTCCCACTTCCCTGTCACTGCACACTGATGAGCTCTGGCTCTCGAGATCTCATTTACCACTCTGATAACTGACTGACTGAATATTTCTGAGAACCTTTCGCCAGTGCTACATAAAATAAATTCATCTTTCCTTCCAGCTGAGACATAATTTCAGCAAGATTGTCTTGTACCAGATATCTTCTGGTCGGAAAGGGCAACAATTTATCTAGATGTTCTTTTTCCACAAAAAAAAGAGAAGTTGATATGAAAGGTAGAGCATCACCCTATTTTTTCATGGAAGCTCATGTTTCTGTTCAATGGTACAAGTTTATCTACATTAGAATAAATCTGTAGCTACATCCACTGAGTATTTTTCTCATTGGGAACACAGAGCCTTCATGGATATAAGCATCACAACCTCTGAATATCCTCATTCAGAAGACAGAGGGGATCATGTATGAACAGCAGGTTGGACACTTGCACAGATCTTGATGTCTCAAGAGGTTCTCAATAAATGATGCCACAAGAGAAATGCTGCTCAGTAGCTCAGTATTTTGCAGACTGCATGCTAAACCTCACTCAGACACCACTGCAACCTTCATCCTTTCCCTCTGTTAGTACAAAACTAATTATCCTCAATGTTTTCTTTTTCTCTGAGTTAATTCCTCTCCCTTTAATCCAGGTGAGGTAATGATGTCCATCAATAAGTCAGCCTTCATTCTACCTCACCAGGTTTGGATGGTGAGTTTCAAACAAACACGGACAGATACAAATCCAGAAGTACACCTATGGCTTCAATTAACCATACCAATATCAATATCATTAGCTCAACAGATTGGGAAGACTTCATTTTTAGAAAATCCCATTCCAGAATGGTTCATTCAAATTCCAAAGGGCTTTCAGTAAAACTGCATTGAAAACAGAAGATATGAAAGATTTCCACTTACATAAGACTTCAGTGAATATTCCCAAGCTCTGCACAAATGTAAAACAGCAGCCAAAAAATGCACCAGTCAGAAATTCCACCGACTGTGCAGTAACTGAAAGGGGATACAGATAGTGGGTAGATCCCTCTTGCCCTGCACATTTTCCCAGTAAAACTCTGGAAGAACAAAGCAGTGCCCAGCCTGCCCTCACTGCCAGACACATCGAGGCAGACAACATGTGGCCAATTCTTCTGCTACTGAAGTGTTTCCAAAAATCACCTCACACATGCATGCTGGCAAACCTATGGAATCGGGATTTTTTTGCCTCCTTTCTTGGCATTGTTTTTTTTTTAAGCATGTGGTTTCTATGTTCAGCTCTAGTTGGAAAACTTGAGGGAGTGGGGGGTGATACTACTTAGGTAGTCATCATTATTCATTTTATTTCTCTGCCATATTGAATCTCAGTTCAAGCATGGTAATTAAAACTACTTTTACAGCCAATCGAAATTAATGAGATTTTGAGCTTGTTCTTTGGAGTCAGTGCCTCTCCCACCCATGTTTTGCCATGCCTTCAGAGGAATGTATTAAATAATGAATTCCCAAACAGGAACTCCCAAACTGTACTACCTTTCCCCAAAACTGCTCTCTCAAATCATCCCTCGGAGTAAACACTAAACTAAACTGTCTCTCATGTCTATTGAGAAACATTCTTTTGTGTGAGCTGCAAGCACAATTTCCAGGGCAAGATACACCAGAAAGTCACCTGCTGGGAATGTGGACACAGAATTTCTGAGGAAGATTTGTAAAGTCACACCACAACCAGCCTCCAGTGCTCCTATTGGGCTGTAATTGTAACAGTCAAAAAGAAAATATTTTTAACAAAACCTAATCCTATCACTTTCTCATCATATGGCTCTATCTCCAAAATGTGTTTAAAATTGGCATAGAACTTTCCCAGCCAAGATCAATGGCCAAGGATAGCAAATGGGCTGGCTTAAGACATTAAAATGCCAACTTGGTTTATGCTGTTATAAATGCATCCTATCATGTCTTTACATTTTATGACCCCTATTTTATTTCTAGGTAGCTTCACATATGACACATCCAATTATTCATGTCAAGAATGTAAAACCACCAGTATTTCAGTAAAAAGTGCCTGCCATCATTTATGACAGTGATTTTTTTTTTTTTGACCCATTATTTCACTAAATGTAACACATTTTCTGAGACATTGACATGTGAGGACACTTACACAAGAAAGTACATTTGTCTTTGAAAAGATACATGACAGTATGATGCTGTCAATATGAAACACTTTGTTCAATTATTACCTATGCTTAATAAAATGGAGCTCTCTTCCAGTTGTGAACATTCATTTATGCCCTCTCTCAAACCAGTGTTTGGAACCTGGGAAAAGCACTGCTAAAGGATAGTTTACTGCAGCTTCTGTGACAATGGAAACATTTCTCCTCCAGCATTTAGAAACACTTAGAAAGAAAATACACATTTAATCCTTCTCTGTGTAATTTATTTTCACATTTAGCACTTGTGGAACGTTTTAATCTCTGCGATCTGAGCGCCCTGCAAAACAAGGAGCAATCCCCTGATTTAAACAAATCCCTGAGTCACAGTTTCCTTGGCAAGGGTCAGTTTGCAGAGCTACTCACGAGTTTCTCAATCTGGTGAAATCTGGTGTCAGATCATTTTAATTTTTGCACTTTTAAATGTACACTGAACAGAAGCAGGATTAAGTATTAAACCCTGCTGTCACCACTGCCATCAGCGGCTGCTTTGAGCTCGGGCACGAGGAGCTGAACCACACAGGCACCGTGAGCACATCCCACTCCTGCTGGAAGCAGCACAGGCTCTGCCATTGAGGATTGTGGGAATCATTTAAGGTAAAGGATTTTTGGGAACAGTTACAAAGCAGGCCTCAGAAGCAGAAGAAGAGAAAACTTAGAGCTTTGCTGTAGATGCTGATTTTGACAGTAAAAAGATACTTTAGAATGTGAGCAAGGACTTCTAACAATAAGTGTGTTGAAGATAGGTTATGTAAACATTAGAGCAACAGAAAAATATATCTAACAAGATGTTGAAAGTTTTAAGCTAAATAATAGAGCACTGTCCATTGTATTCTAAAGCTAACAAGCAAGCATTGCTATAAGCAAGTACACGTGTACTTTTTTGTAATTGGCTAAAGAAAGTGTCAATATGTTTTTTCTTTATGTAGTAGGCCAAGGGGATTTTAAAATATATTGTAACATAGAACTCGGTGTCAGCTTTCTGGGACGTGAGCTACTGTTACCTTTCTAGGGCGTCAGCCATGTAATGAGACTTTTGAAAAATAAAACAAGAGCTCAAGACACCTTCAGAGGCTGACCTGTCCCGTTTGTGATTTGTACATGCTGCCATGGCTGATGAGATCCAGGTCTGTCCCCACAGGAGGCTGACAGCTCACACTTTGCTCTGGTGCACAGTAAATTGAGCATGCAAAAGGAAACTGATCTCTGAAGGGGGATGGACTTAACTGGTAAGATCAAGGGTGTGATTTTTCCCCTTCCTCTGTCCTTGTCTTCCTCCTTCTGCTAAAAGCAACTAGGAAGGCTTAGCCAAGGAAGAAGGAACCCCAAACATAATATAAATGCTTTATTAGTGTTTTCTAGGTATATAAACAAACATTCCTTATCTGACTCAGCACGTTTGTAAGTCTGCTGTAAAGTCCTGTAACAGCCTTTTCTCAGACCTCCTTGCTCACAGTCATACAGTTAAAACACAGATCTTCTGAACTGGATCAAATTGTGTCCTTCCACTGACAGAACATAAGTCAACATCAACAGTTTCATTTTTGATTTGCTTGCTAAGTTTTGAAAGGCTGCAGCTGATGCCTTAAGTTATAGCTTTTATATTTTTAAGATTCTGTGCTGCTTTAGTGGGTAGTTTTAGGTTTCATGTTAAGTGCTACTTAAGTTCTCTTCACAGAGTAGAGAGACAAAACAATTCCTTCTCTAGCTTGGGACCAAGGACAACTTTCGGGCCCAAGAATGAAAACAGCAGTGAAGTGAGAAGAAAAAACCAGGAGGATGGAGCTTCATAACCTGAAGCTGTAATTGGACAATTAACTCCAATATGCTAATGGACCAGAACTTATAAAAGTGTGTGACCTCGTGATCAGGCATCCATTTTGTGACCATTTTGGGGCATCTTGGGTGCAGCCCAGCTGGGCTCTTGTGCTGCCCAGGTGTGCCCATTGAGGCCTTTTAATAAATCCCTGCTTTGTCCTTCTGCTCTGCCTGGTCTCTGTTCCAGGTCAGCCTCCAGAAGGCACCACAGCAGTTTATTTTTGAGGGTGCAGATTTCCTCTCTGAGAGCAAGCAAGGCTCTTTTCCCCTCCCTTTTCAGGAGCTGAACTGAGCATGGCAGTTTTCCTTTAACACCAATTTGTAAAGACTCAACCCTCACCAGCTCTGCTGCAGCTCCTGCTGAAAACTGTAATAAAAGCCACCAGGATTTAGGAGCTGGAGAGATTCCACCTGCTACAAGAGGGAACTGCAGTCCCAAGCTTCTCCTGGCCCTGCTGGTGTCAGGAACACCCTGGGCTTTGTACTCACACAGGATGCACCTACATCCCCAATCTGCTCCAAATTTGTCTCACACTTATTGCGAGGCCTCACTTTTAGCAAAACCCCACGAGGAGGCTGAAGGGCAGTGCCTGAACAGGAGGGTCCTTAAACGTGGGGCTTATCTGAAGAGGTGTGATCACACCGAGTGCTCCCAGTCCAGCCCCACACACTTTGGGGTTCACTCTTGAGAGCACCCCAGGAGGGTTAAAGCCTTCCCACAGCAGGGGGGTGGCCAAAAGCAAGTCCTTCAGCATGCCCACAAATTTGTCTAATCCTTTCCTTCCCGCTCCACACCCTCCCCTTCCGTGGTGCTCCCTCCACAGCCTCCCACCCCTGAGGCATTCATGTGCTGCTAACAAGATCCTCTGTCAACAGCAACACCCAAACAGGACAGGAATGCTATTTTATTGTGTTGGAAATTCATTGCATCTCCAGGGACATTGCCTCCTTACATATTTTGCTGTTCTAAAAATTACTTTGTCCCATTTCTATAGCTTGAAAGAGCCTCTTTTGGCAAATAAGGGAAAATTGAATGTACCTGAGAACAAAAAAATACAAAAAGGCACATGCAGAACAGAAAAAGAGGGCAATGCATTACATTAAATGAAGTCTGATAGCTTGAACTTCAGTTTCAGTGAGGTCTAATTGTGAGGGACATTTGGCAAAATTCCCCTAATAAATTTATAATTAAGCAGCAGAAAGCAATGCTCCAGTCAGATTTCTATTCTGCAGTGAAATTAGATAACAGCCAAATAATCACAGTCCTTGAAAGAGAGTGAATGCAGGAGAAAAAGGAAAGGTTGCAAAACTTCATGCCTTTGGGATTAAAGTGCTTATTTGCCTCAATTCCTGGTAATTTATGTAACACAGTATGTATTTCTGGAAAAGCAGCCAATTATAACACTGTATTTATTTTTCTGGCAGAGCTCTACTGTGTGTATTTAAGCAGAAGCTGTGTGTTTATGGAGTGTGTGGAAACTTCCACTACCAGACAGACCCTGATCAGTGCATGAAGATGCAGCACTGAATTAAAAAACACTCTCAGAAAAAAAAAGCACAAAGTTTTGAGGCCACCACAGATTGCTGTGGTGTTGGACACAGGCCTGGCTGCCTGGGAGATAACAAGAACCTTATTTTTAAACACGTTTCTGTATCAAGTGCACACAGATAGTGGTAGGGTGAGTTTCAGAGAACGAAAGCTCTCCTTGGTGCCATGATTGGTTAGAACTCTCTGGCACAAATAGACAAAAAAGAAATACAAT